>VUQG01029524.1:0-15322 GCA_015106755.1 Etia nguti | reverse complement strand
TTTTGCTTTTCTGCATTATGCGCTTACTTATTACCCACCAGTCTTTTTATTTTGTTTTTTTTACTTACTTCCGACAGGAAAGCCTAATTTCTGCTGTTCAATACTGAACAAATTTAAACTTTTTAAAATTATGCAAAATTGCAAAATGCTTAGCCAGAGGCTAATTTTTCTCTGTGTTTTATCCTTTGTTACTTTGACACAAAGGTATCTGCTCTGATGCTTACACCTTTGATAAAGTCTCACAAGTATCAGCTTTCTTTTTATAGATATAAAAATATGGATATGTACTGATAAGTGATCAGAATTATAATATTTCTGACTGTCTGAGGCAAAATTTCCCCAATTCAAATCGAATCGAATCGGATCGAATTGTGTATCGAATCGATTCGGGACCTTGTGAATTGGAATCGAATCGATTCTAGAAATCAGTGACGATACCCAGCCCTAAATTTACTGTCCAACTAATACATCTTTTTAAACCTCGATTTATCACTGGTTAAAGATCTGATTATAGTCTAATATGAAAGCACACAAGAATGAAGGCATAAGTTCACCTGAGTGTGGAATTTCAAATCAGAATGAATTCCTAAATTTAAACTTGATTTAAACTACTCGTTGGCACCTGATTAACAACAGATTCTTACAGAGGGGGGGACGCTGAACGATAATTAACAAGCAGAGTGATGCTTTTTCTGTTCTCCTCTTTTGTTTAAATGAGATAAGGTTATTTTAATCAAATGAGTCGCATCCCTCTCTGAACATGATTGAGTTTGTCAGTAAAATTATCCCTTCACTTCTTACTTTCGTCTACTTTTTATGATTACGCTTTTGTGTTTCACTCTTTTTGTTCATCGTTTTTAAATAAATCAAGCCTGGAGGTGGAAACTAAAGTCAAGTGTGCCAAAATAAAATTAGAAGTTAACTGGGATATAAGTTTTTGCATGACTTTTTATGTTAACAACAAATTATGATAAAAAATGTTTTAAGTATGAAACTTAGCCTAGCTTAGCATAAATATTATAGCAGGTTTCTTTCAATTGTCCCTGAACCAAAACCTGTGTTCTCTGACAGTAACTAACAATTCTCAAGAAATAAAACTAAAAATTTACCTGCTGATCCATGCTTCTAGTCATACTAGAGAAAACAGTGGTTAGAGACCCCGGCAAGACCAAAATGATTGAAACTAGGTGCAATAAACTTGCGTCCTTGTTGAGTTTGAAATGGTTTCTTCAAAGATGGGGACCGGGTCTGCGACCGCTCGCAGTCATTTGATAGAAAAGCTCATCACTCTTAAAAAACAAGAGTCATCTAAAAGTTCACCTGGGCATTGGAACGGTACATAAGGTCCCTCTTCTTCCTCCTCTTCTTCCTCTTCATCATTCTCATTGTTCTCGTTGTCCTCGTTATCCGTCTCATTGCCGGCCTCTCTGTCATCGTGCCGAATGCCGACGCCCCTCTCAGCTCCAGACAGCCCGTTTTCTATGCCCCACCTGCTCCCTCCTTTCACGGGGACCTCAGAGTCACCGTTAGTCAAAGTCCGTGTGTTGATTAGACGCTGCCTCTATACGCCACCACCGCAAACACAAGCAGCACATTCACAAACACACAGCACAGAAGGGAGACTGGGTCAGATCATAACATATTTCAAACAGCCCCATTCTCCCTTCAGTACTAAACAGCATTCATGAACATTTTAGCTGAATTTTAGCCACATGCTAAAGAAATACAGTTTCAGAGAGATGTTGTCTTTATAGGGAAGACCTTTTTATCCATTTTGTCCTTACAGCCCTTCTGTTCGAAGACTTTTATTTCTGTATGTCAAACAGAGGAAAATTTTATATAATACAATCTTTACCTTATAATACAATGTATCTTTAAATGACTGTTGTGAACTCATTCTATATAAATGTACTTTATTTTAACTCGTATCAGAATGAATGTAAAAACAACAGTGGATGTGTAAGTGGTGTTGACACTTGACAGCAGGGAGGTTAAGCTGATGTGCACGATTCTCCCGCTCTGTCTCTGACTTTCTTGCTTCCAGCCTCTCTGGGCCTGTTTTGTTCTTTTGCTGACAAAAGGAAAAGTGAAACAATAATTTGTTATATAAACTGTAGCCCTGCAAAGATAATCACATTATGAGTGAACATGAGCTCCGATGCATGTGCACAAAACAAATCTCAGTCTTTCCTGCAGCAGTACAATATTGTGAGGGCCAGACTCCTCAACTAGAGAGCTAAAGATTGTACTGTAGTTGTTAACATTCCCCTACCTTAAGATTCAACAGAAAACATTATATTCAACATATATTGTGTGTTTATACCCCAGTCTATACGCTATGATTCTACTTTTTCTTAAAGCAACAGATGTAGGCACACCACAGTGGGGGCAGTCAGGTGTGACAGCAGTCTGATGTGAGGCAGGATTTGCACAGTTCCTCAGTGTGGTATGTATTGACTATCAAACATATTCTAAGCGGCTTATAAGAGAAGGGGACCCTGGACACAGATGACCAGAAGGCCCACACACTTATTCATCTCAGGTCATAGACTGTATGTAAAAGATGGATGCCATTGTTAGAGATGTCCTGTGAAGGCTCAAGCGGAGCAATTTGTGCCCCAATCTTTGTGTGGTGAGACTGGACATAACACTTTTCCAACACGAGGTAGACCTGCTCTAAACCACTCTCTGCTTTATCATCATTCCTGACTATTAAAAGGACTTCATTTAAAAGAAACAGAAAAAAAAAAATTGAATTTGTCTTGAAACTTAAAAATCTTAAACTCATGAGGAAACTGTTTATTGAAATCATAGATCAAAGGAGCTGATGGCTGTTTTCAACATAATACAGTACAACTAATTTAGCAATCTGAAGAGCTGCCCTCTGCTGGCCATTTGAAAGAATGCAGGTTTACAGCACATCTGAAGTGGCTTGACTTTTCAGACCTAGAAGCTGCATCCATCTTTTATGTACAGTCTATGCCACAGACTGAAAATGACACAAAACTACTGCAAATCAGGCTGTCTCTTTGTAATTATCTCACGGGTACCCCCCCCCATGGTTGTCTGTCTGTCATTATCACTGCTGTCATTGCCTTATGCAAATATGTTCACAATGCAACAGCTTGACAGGCAATGAAACTCTCTGTGCAGACAGAGAAAAACATTCTGACTGATTAATGCGCACACGGAGAGCTGCAATGAAAACCAAATCACAGACAATACAAACTCTTCAAGTACTATGGCAAATAAGATGCCATGTGATTCTTTTTGTTCCAAGCTTGCCCATCACGTCCTGAGCAGCCCTTTGTAAATGTACCATAGCAGGCCATGCCTACAATCTTCAATGGTGGAGCTGATTTGTAGGCCAGGGCCTGTGTACAGCTCCAGATTACTTTGTTAAAGAGGCTGTCTGAAACGCTTTCCCCTTGGAGAAAAACACAACGCAGTCCGTTTCAAATTGGAAATGGCAGCAATCTCTTTTTTTCCCCTCTTTTTTCAATCAAAAGTGTGGCTGAGGTGCACCTGCGTGTGCTGTTACCTCAGTGATGAGCATTCGTGAGGCCATGGTGAGACGAGTTCTGGGGGAGAAGTGGCTGGTGATCATGATCCTCATGCCGGCCTCGGAGAAGGACAGCTGGTGGGGGTACGCTGACAGCAGCTCGTCTACCATTAGCACAGATGTCTTCCTGTGGTGGTTCGCTGTGGAACACATAAATGGAATACGAGCTATACTATTGAAATAAACCAGTAAGATTTTCCTTAGCATTAAGACTGCAAGAGCAGGAAGTAGAGACATTAGATCAATCGAAAGTTCCACATTATGCGTACAAAGTCTCAATAAAAATGTACCTTTCTTTAAAAGAACAGCGGTAGCATCACAGCCATCGTCCAGTTCTGCGTTATTGGCTGCGCCATTTCTCAAAGTGGTCAAGTTCTTCTTCCTCCTCCCCAGGAAACGGACAATGTAGGAATTCAGTCTGGAACAGAAGTCGGGTTAAAGCGACACTTTGCTTGGTTCAGCTGGGTCAAGTAATGGCTCTTTACGGCAGGCAGTCCACCAATAGAGATAGATTGATCATATTTAAACATGGTCTGTCAAGTACTATAAGCTGCTGTGTGGCACAGCCCACATATAGAAATGTATCATTTCTATATATTCCATTCATATGATACTGCTGCAGGCATAAGGATAAATTATGTTACAGTCTTTTGGGATGAGTTTTATACCGCATGTCGCAGCGTGTCATGTCCGTAAAAGTAAATGACACAGATCACGGGGCTTATATTAAACTCATTAATATGCAAAAATTAAAAACATTTTATATTTTTTGCTTTTAATACTGATATTCAGTAATCTTTCACTGTTTTCATTGAAAAACTACAATGCTCAAAGTGGATGAATTGAACTTACTTCATGATCAATATGTAGACAAAATACATCAGGATCAGCGTAAGAGCTTCCCACCTGAAACAGACAGTTAGGATGCATTCATCATGTGTGTCACTGTACAGTGTAAGTGCCAGGTGTATGCAAAGTTAGTGGACGTCTAACTTACCAAACTACTTTTTCGTCATATATGAACTGTAATAAGAGAGAGGTGAAAATCTGAGAACCAGTATATCTAAGACATGAAGGCATAATTTCAGATGGAAAGGAAAAAAAGAAACAATCAGAGTAACTAGAATATTTCTCCATAGAGGAAATCTAGTATGGAGCTTTTAAAGTATCTGATGTGTTACTATGTTAACCCTAAGGTGCTCCTTACCACTATAAGAGCAGAGATCGATAAGGTGTAGTAGACTGAGTCTCTGAGCAGAGGCCAGCAGGAAAGACGGATCGTCTGGAAGAAACAAGAAAGAGACAAGAGGACTGAGACAATTCTACAACTTACAGGAGCTCAACTACACCTTTTTTTGTTCTACTGGGTAGCACATCCCAGGAGGTTCTCACTGCCATGCACTAGTAGCATAAACCAAACTCTTTGTGTGTGAGTGTGCATCTGTTTGGCATCTTACGTAACATGTAATCTAAATAGGAAAAAAAAATCTTTCAAGTATGTTTCTCTTTTCCTAGTGAGATTACAGCAGTGAACAGGACACGTATCATTTTCTGATTCAGGCCGAAAAGGTTTCCATCCATGGTTTTTAATCTAAACTGCGGCCTAAAAATAAATAAAGGGGGGGGGCAGGGCACGAACAAGTCACAGAGTGTAGCCGGTGCCTATGTGTGCTGCACTGGCTAAAAATCATCGGTTTATTCTGTACCTGCACAGCGAATATCCCGCACACT
This sequence comes from Etia nguti, assembly GCA_015106755.1. Taxonomy (NCBI): domain Eukaryota; kingdom Metazoa; phylum Chordata; class Actinopteri; order Cichliformes; family Cichlidae; genus Etia; species Etia nguti. The sequence goes on along the minus strand of VUQG01029524.1, from coordinate 10,029 downwards.
CCGATAATGCAGAGGATGTTGAAGACAGCAGATCCCACGATGGTGCCGACCCCGACGTCACCTTTAGTGATGAAAACTCCTGTGCAGAAGGAAAGGAAATCACTGATTACCACACATGGCAAGCCATCTGTCCACAGGTTACAGAGACATCCTGCTTGGTGCAGTTCTTTGGTAATCTTGGCGCAGTTCACTGATCCACGGCCCTTGTGTAGTTGGTAACTACTGGTGGCATTTACATAATAAGTTACTCTGTTTGCATGTGTTGTTGAGTTATAGAAGTTAGAATAGCAGGATTTTCCTCACATAGACTTTATTACAGAGGGATAGCCAGGTGTACTGCCAGGCACAAAAGCATATTTGGCAGGTTATTTTAACATTTTCTATTAATGTTTTGAATTGATTTACCTTTAGGAAGACTCCTGGCTCTTATTTTGAAAGTTTGGGTGCTGGTAACCTGCTTACCAGGCCTACTTTCTTGAGTATTTCCAACTGGCTTGCTCACTGGCCAGGTCACTATTGTGGTAGAATTTATTATCATTCAGTTGGTTCCCCATATTGTATGTCCGATCCAAGTGATTGGCTCTCACTAACAACAGGTAAATGTTCTTAAAGGCTAAAAATGGGAAGACACATTTAAAAACCTTTACTAATAGTATAGTAACATTTTGATGACAATAAATATTATCCAGATAGTCCAGGGATTGACATCATACTATAGAACTTTAGGGTCAGCAAAACACTCTGTATTCAACACCAATACTGTAACAACTGAGGAAAAAAATTACAAAATCAAAATTTAAAATCAAATTGCCTTACTGGCAGATCATTCTCAGCTCAGTCTGGAACTTTAAGAAAGTCACAGTTTTTAGACACAAACACGCGTTAGCACGATAAAATTATTCACTGGAGTGACTAATCACCAGGACTGATGACACTTGCTGCCTAGCTCCCATGTTAACATTACCATTTTAATTATTAGCCATAGCTGCTAGCTGCTACCTTAATGATAACGTAACACAGGGGTAATTGCTAATAGATAAATGGCTATAGAAATGACGATAAGTTAGCATTTATGATAACTGTTTAATACTTCCGCGTTGTTGAAATGGGCACTTTACTGACCTCAGGAACTTCTTAACAAGGCCAGGGTGGCAGTCTTTAATATGCCTCGCCAAGGTGTGCTGTTTCTTATGTGTTCATAATGAAAATGAAACCGTGCGTTCAGCTGTCTGCAGTGGTTCTGTGGGAAGTTCTGTGTTAGCAGGAGGTGGTGAAGATGGCACTGTTGCAGTTGAGATCTAACCCAAGGAATTTTTAGTTTTAATTAGTATCAGAGTAGCATTTTTTGACAGCCCTGCTGCCAATGGTATCTATGGTACTCCAAAAAAAAACCAACCCTCTTCTCTCACCCCAACCGGTCACAGCAGATGGCCGCCCCTCCCTGAGTCTGGTTCTGCTCTAAGTTTCTTCCTGTTAAAAAGGTTTTTTTTCCTTCCCACTGTTGCCAAAGCGCTTGCTCATAGGGGGTCATATGATTGTTGGGTTTTTCTCTGTATGTATTACTGTAGGGTCTACCTTACAATATAAAGCGCCTTGAGGTGACTGTTGTTGTGATTTGGCGCTGTATAAATACAACTGAATTGAATTGAATACTCTAATATAATAGAGTAATATCTGCCCAATATCTGGATTAAAAACTGGCAATAAGGTGATATTAGCTAGATAGTAAGCTGGCAGAAGTAAGCAATATAAGTTGATATAAAATATTAACTCAGTGTAAGCTCAGATGTGAAAATGTGTAAACACTGTATTATAATGTTGCTATAAATTATCTCTAAATATGTATTTACTTTTAACCCCTTTATTAACAAATTATTGCCTCACTGTTAGTATGCTATTATCAAACTGTACTATGAATGGCTGTACAGCTAAATGATATCTAAAATGTGTGTGTGTATCTCTCACCAATGACAGAGGTAAACAGTTCAGGCGCTGAACTGCCTGCTGCCATGAAGGTTGCTCCTGCAACATCCTCACTCAGATGCAGACGCTGGTGGACGAGGGGAGAGAAAGATATTCTAAGCATCACAGCGTGGCAGTGAGAGTCTGTATGAGGTGTTAGTGCAGCAGCAGTGCAGTAACAGTCTACAATGTTTGTTACCTCGCATATCTTCTCTAGCGAGGGGACAAAGTAGTCATCACAGACCAACGCAAGAGCGTAGAACATGTAGACTGCCTGCAGACGCCCAAAAACACACAGGTGAAGAACAGTATACACTTATGGATAAGACCCCCTGCTGAAAAATCAAAAACATTTATTTATTTATTTTTTTTCTTTGTTTGCAGTTTAATCTCAGCTTCTGTTGTCATTCACTTGATGTTTGCTGTGTTTATTGTAATTATTATTAAAGGGGTTCTATTCTGTTTCAGTTAAAAACACTCAAAATTGGAGAGGGACTCTAAAGAAAAACCCTAATTATTTTGTATGGAATTGTATTATTTTTGTTATTTATTTATTTTTGTTTAACAAAGGTTATTTTCTGACCTGGATGCAAATGTAATTTCCTAACCAATGGGATTGTTTGTCCCGCCTTGTATGTTCATGTTTGGTTGCGCTGGTAAGGCTGCTTGGCCCACACCCGCCATAGCTGTACCTGTAAGAGGAACGTGGTTGCTGTTCAAACAGCGAAGCGCATGCAGCGTGGTGTCTGCTCGATTAGCCACCAGATTTGGATATCCGAAGCTAGTTTTATGAATACACAGTGCTTTGTACTGGTTAGTAACCGAACTGTTATAGTCACTGATCGGCATGCTGAAATGTTAATGTCGTCCGCTTGGGAAAGCAAATGCTAATGGTGATGGTACTGTGCGAGTAGCTAGCGGGTACCTTTTTATTAAGTGTTAGTTGAGAACTTATTAGCTGTTGCTAGGTTACGGAAAAACAGCATGTATACCTGTTGTATTGAAAAGTTTTCTTGTGTTATTTTTATTCACCACTGCTGTTGATTAACAATGAAGAGACTATATTGATTCTGCTGCTAAAGGAGCAGTATGGATTGGATCTATGATCTAATTAATTTTGGTTTCATGATTGGTGATAGCTACATTGCCATGTAATGCAAACATTTTGAATTTGATTGTTGTACAACACTAGAAACAGAACTTGAATTTGAAACAGATTTTGTTCATGCTGTATTCTTTAAGCAGAAATATTGTTAGTTAAGTGTGGATGATGTTCATTTGGAGTAACTCTGACCTCGCTCTTAGGTCAGGTTTTTTTGATTTGGAGCAAGGAGCTGAGACTCCACGGAGAACTTCGGATTACAGACTTTCTGGAAATCCAAAGAAGAGGAATGATCTTCCATCGCTATGGATGGCGAGCCACAGTCCATATGGAACTGAATCTTGCAGTCTGGTTGCCTGAATTGTGGTAGCACAAACTGTGCAAACCATACATCGATCGTTGGACTGAACTCACACCAATAAACTGCCCAGATCACCTAACAAGCCTGAACTGGATCATATTGACAATTTAAAAGAACCGGGTCTGACATTTTTTTTCTTTCTTTTATTTGGTATCTGTGTGCACACACAATTTTGGTTATTGTTGTTAAATGCAATACAGTGCACACATTCTAATACAACTAAATCATTGCTAAATCGTTTATGTGGTTGTGTTTTCATTGTGGTTATCCATCCTCTAGGCTCTTCTGATTTGGCCATTGTTTATTATTTTTGTTACATACTGGTTACAGTTTTAATGATTACATTAAAAAGGTATCAAAACTGAAAATGTGGTGAATTTTGGACAGTGAATAAAAACTTTATTCGACCTCAGATCTGACAACAGAAACGCAGTTATAGACGTGACCTCCTGTGTACACGGTGCTTCTCTTATCACTTCTCTTTCTTTTGCCTTCCTCTGCTGTCTGCTCACATACTACTCTCTCTACGTATTATTCACCACTTGTCAGAGCTCTCGCCTCAAACTGCACATCGCAAGTGGCCTCTCCATCACTTCCTCCATTTACTCGTGAGCAGTGTGCAAAGCTCCCCATGCGATTTCCTTGTGTCAATAAATGTATCCAAGCACCATCACAATCAGGGTGTAGCGTCTGGTTAATGCATGACTCATTAGATCAGTCGGGTCCTCGGCGATGTTGCCATGCTGCTTAATGAAGGGATGAAGCAGTGAGTCTTTAAAGTTAGAGAAACGGTGGGACAGTGCAGAATGCTGCCCATCCACTCAGCACCCTGTGACGCTGATCTGTCTAAAGCAGAGTGGCAGATATGAACACATGCAGAGTTTCTGTGGTGGTTATTAGGAACTGCTCGGGCTTGTTGATCCTGCTGCATTTTTTATGTCCTAACCCCATTTTCCGGAGGTCCTTTGTCAGACGACGCATGAACAAAATAACTTCTTAGTCGTACATTCGGCTGTGAAATCTGAATTTATGTACCTTATACCCCGTGTCTCCAAAAATAATAGCTTTGTTCAGGGACTGAAAACATTTTGCTGCTGGTCGTGTCTCAGCACACACGATGCCCATGAGCGCTGCGGGTCAGTGCTGCACAGGGATGTTTGCCAAAGGACAGATACAGCGTGCAGGCCCATGTTAATCACACCACTTGTTTACTTTTCACTCAGTTGCTTGTGACATTTACGATAATTAGTTTGAGCTGATTTAATGCAATATTGAGCCGATGATGGTTATCATTAGAGGTGTCAATAACAAGGTCGGTGCTGGGTTAAACTGAGAAGCTAGCTAGCTTTTGTACATTAGTCGTTGCTAATGACTGAGAAGAGGAGAGCTGACGTGTTACTCTTATTTATCTCGTGCACACTGAGCTCCACAAAATTAGCAGTGTAGCGCCTTTATATTGGGCTGTTATTGTAGTCATACATAGATCAGAAACATCCCGTGCTGCTTCTGTGTGTTGATCCGTATTTGGAGACATAGCTGCTCAATGCACAATTGGCTGGCAGTGTTAGATATGGGTGCTGCTTGCTATTTATAGAAACAGGGGTCTAGACCAGCTCTGCAGCTGAACGCTGTGTGGAGAAAGAGGCTCGTGGGTGGCATGAGGTGGTATTAGTCTTGGGGGTTGGGGGTGGGGGTATGCGTGCAGAGGGTGATGCGATTGAACATCACGCTAGCGTGCATAAAGGTTGTGTTTGTGTGGACATCACAGAGAGCAGAGAGGGGAGGAGGGTGGATGGAGACGGGAGTTGATGTACTGCAGCCTCTGGCAGCCATAACACAGATGTACTGCAGGTGGTCCTCAGATACTCGCTGCTCACTGCATGTACACGCATGTGTTCACCTACATCCACAGCATGAGCATGCTTGTAATAATTAGGGTTTGTTTACTCTCCCTTCTTAATTTAACTGGTGTGTTTTTGACTCCGAGACTGCAGACGTAATAGGATACATAGATAGATAGGTGTGTGCTACAATTCACCGTAGGATTACCTAGTGCAGCTGTGGCCCTCCGAGTTTTGAACTAAGGGCTGTCCTGTAGTCAGATACTCAGGGTATTGGGCGGGGCCTCAGTGGATCGGGGTAGTTCCTGAGCTTCTAGCTGATGCTTGATTGGACTGGGATCTGGGGAATTTGGAGGCTGGGTCGTTGCCTCAGGCACTTTGTCGCGTTTCTCGAGCCGTTACTGACGATTTTTTTGTGGAGTGGCATGGCGCAGAGGAAGCTGTCATGGTCCTTAGTCCTTAGTGTGCAACAGTGCCGTGTCAAAGCAAACGGGACACGAATGATCCGAGGCTTCCCAGCAGCATTGTACCGTAACAGGAGTGCCACTGGAGAGGCACCATGATCATAGCTGAGATTTTAAGCATTGAAACGGCACTGACAGGATCATCTACAGCTCTGTCAAAGACTCAAACATTTACTGTCTGACAGCAAATGCAAATACATACCTTATTCTTGTTTATGATAAATGGAGTGGCAGAGGAGGGCAGAACTTATTATTGACAGGGTGAACATATGTCAGAGTGTCATATTGTTCTGAAGACGTCACTCACAGAATGACTGGCTGGCTAAGGCTTGGTGTTAAACTTGACCTTACCCCTACAGAGAGGTAAAATAAAATCATTTAACCTCTACGTCAAGAGGATAAACTATTCATGCGATAAAAAGCTTTAACAAACATCTCTGACTAATTAAGGGCATGGGACAGCTGAGCTGGAGCTCCTGATGTTAACAGCCTGTGCAGAGAACATATTAAATCATGCAAAGAATTACAATCTCCAAACCGTTGTTTTTTTCAAGGTAGCTTAAGTCATTGAACATGCATGTGAGAGTACTGCTGCTGGAGTTTATGGTGCATATCCAAACGTTACTGCTCAGTGCCTTCAGAAGCATCAGCAGCCCTGTTATTTCAGAGTTACGTACACACTCAGCAATGAATGTGGTAGCTGTTATTAAATGGGGACTTAAATAAGGGAAGTGTATTTAGTGGGAATGTTTTTGTAGAAATGAGCACAGGCTCAGGTACCTGCGAGAACTTTCATGTGTAACATGCAGTCTTAGGTCACGTGACGTGATTCCAAACAGTTATGGTGATAGACTGTGAAGCATGAAGCAATGAAAACTCTCATCATCCCCAATGAGTGTTTCTGCACTGCAGAAAACAGGTGACAGAATTATTAGAAATAAAAAGGTGGTGAGCTGCTGCGTGCTGTGATCTGAACACTAAACTGTGGAACTGTTCTTTATTTTTAAAACGTAATTCATAGCAAATAAAATGAAACTTGAATCATAAAACGTGTGTTTAGATCTAAAGGTTATCGTATTATTGTTTATCGTTTCCTACTCGCAGGCCGGACGCGGCGTGGACCCCGACTGTGTTTGTGTGACGGATAGTGACCTCAGGATACGTCTCACTCTTGATTAGTGTGCTACACACACACACACACACACACACACACACACACACTCTCTCTCTGGTATTCAGAGTTTATGAGTGTTGGTTCTCATCACACTCTGCTGAGTCTGGCAACAATGGCTGCCAAAACCCACACTGTGGATTTAGAACTGGAAGTGTATCATTCAGCAAGTTTCCTTTAGAGTTTTGCAAATGAAATGTATTTTGTAACAGCCACACATGACGCTTCCACACATTCTCTGACAAAAAATACTTGCTGTGTTTTTGCATGTCTTAATTCCACAGCGTCCTCTCAGAGGCTTTCACTGTGACTCACACTGAGGGGTTTATAGATAAACCAAGGTGCATCCTGTAAAGTGTTTATGTGTGAGTGTTGCATGGGTATGTCAGGAATTGCTTCAGGTCTGAACTGGAGGAAATCAGCCCAACAACTTTCTTACTTAAGGCTAAAAATAAGAAACTTAAATATGTTATATTCTGTATCATCCTGTAACATTACTTTCTAATACTGCAGTTTTCCCATAAACATGTCTAACAAGTCAGCGCTGGTGATGTCCACGGCTTTACATCCCCCCACAGCAGATTACTGTAAGTGAGGCACTGCTGGGAAATTTAACATGACTTACGGCAGACAGCTGCAGAGCATGCACTGCATCTCAGAGTGGGAGAGACAGCGATGTTTTGCCAAGTCAGGCTTTTGTATTTGGCTGTGAGTCGAGTTCAATTTCCTTCAGTTCATAATCCATTTACAGCATGAATAAGAGGTCCTGTATCCTCGCTCATTACTTACTGCAAAGTCTCTGTGTTTCATCAGCATGTGAGTGTTAAACAGATAGATAGATTTTCAGTGTGACCCTACCACAGCACAAATCAGATCAGGCAGCACTTTTCCACTTTTACACTCACCTGTTGTCTAAATCTGGATATTTTCTGTTTTCCTGAAGCGTCTCTGTGAACCTTAGAGATGGCTGTGTGGGAAAGTCCCAGCAGATCAACACTTTCTGTAATAGTCTGCTAGCAGCAACCACACCATGTTCAAAGTCACTTAAATCCCATTTCTTCCTCACTGTGATGCTCAGTTTGAGCCGACTCGACCGTGTCTACACGCAGTCCTGCATATTCTTTGCTGCTGCCCTCACCGTCGGTCTCACAGTTTCATTTTAAAGCTTAACCTCAGTCACAAGTTGCTTTAAACAGAAAACATTAGCACTGCAGTCACAAGAGAAGTGTTTGTGTGTTATTACTGGGTTCAGTTAATTAACAGCACAGCAGCAGTCACACAAATATTTGTCATCATTCACAAAATCTCTTCACATAAAATATGTGCTCACGTTAAAAATGTGATGAAAATGATTGAGTCCTTTTGATGTCATTAGTCATGTTTAAGACTTCAGTGTGTTGTAGACTGTGACTTCATTCAAGGTGAGGCTCTGACTAAATGTGATTCTGAAACGACACCTGTGCAGCTGGAGTCACACTAAAATGTCAGAGGAAGAAAGAAACAGACTCACTTCATTTCCTATTTCCTGTTTGAAATCACTGTTATAAATAATTTGAAGATGATCTGTTTTTTCTTTGCAGACGGTGCGTCATGGCTTCCCTTACCAGCCCACCGCTTTGGCCTTTGACCCCGTGCAGAAGATCCTGGCTGTCGGTTCAAGATCTGGTGGAGTGCGAATGTATCCTTCACTTTCTGTTCACTCCCCCCACCCACAGACACAGTAATGACCTCTGATCACATAAAAAATACAGATTTAATGTATTTACTGTAAGTACTTTACTCCTGCCACAGAAGCAGAAGTCTCCTACTGTTTTATGTATCTCCTCCTGTACAAACCAGGCAGGGCCCCCCCGGCTCCGACCTTTGACCTCCTCCCCCGGTTCTTGTTCCTCTTTCTGCCCTGTCATTTCGTGTCACTCACTCGTCTGGTTGCAGACTCAAAACTGTCCCTCCAACGGCCCATCTCCTGGGTCACAGGGATGGTGGACGACGAGTTACTGCAGCACAGGTAGGATGTTACACCCTCGTTAACACCGAGCGTCCTCCTACAGCAGAGGCATCAAACACGGACACTGCAGCAGCCACAGAGACATCCTGCTGGGGTGACGTTTGAGTGGGCCGAGTGACTTCTGTGCTGGAAAAAAGTGGAAAAGCTCCAGAGTGTCAGAGGCGGACGTGACGCTGTGTGAATATTTAAAAAAGAGGAAAAGAACCAGGTACTGAAGGAACACACTGTCTGATGATACCAGACAAATGGCCTGTATTTGTATAGCGCTTTACTTAGTCCCTAAGGACCCCAAAGTGCTTTACACTACATTCAGTCATTCACACACTGGTGATGGCAAGCTACATTGTAGCCACAGCTGCCCTGGGGCGCACTGACAGAGGCGAGGCTGCCGGACACTGGCGCCACCGGGCCCTCTGACCACCACCAGTAGGCAAACATGGCGTTAGTATCTTGCCCAAGGATATTTGGCATGCAGCCTGGAGCAGCCTGGGATCGAACCACCGACCTTGTGGTTAGTGGCTGACCTGCTCTGCCACCCCTAAAGCTAAAGGCTTCACCAGATATACCAAATACTTATTCTTTGCTCTGAATCCCTTTGTTCTTCAAGTGGAGTAATATACCAGCATTTTCCTTTTTAAAATTTTCTTCATTCCATAATTATTTCTTAGTATTAGATTTGCTTTAAATATTGAAGTGTTACTGTCCTGCAATCATAAAAAGAGATTTATCCAATCAGATTTTTAAAAATTGTATCTCTAGGAAGAGAAAACGTGGCAGCTGGCTCAGTAATTGCTAAAGATTTCACATTCAGGAAGAACAGAGCTCTGTGTTTGTTTGTTTGTTATGGATGGACTACAGATTACATCCAGATCAGGACCTGAATCCAGATTTTTTTAAAGTGTTCTTCCAACTAGGGTTGGTTGATTGGACGAATATATTGACTAGGCTGAGCCCATCGTCGATCGTTTTTACAAGGGCGATTTATTTTTTTTTATTTGTCCATGAGTAAGTTTGCTAATAATGATGGAGCTAATAGAAGCAGTCAACAGAAAAAAAAATAATAGCGCTGTTTTAACAGCACCCTCTTTCATCTGTGAACAAATGCACCCTCCTCAGAGTG
>VUQG01029523.1:15647-26801 GCA_015106755.1 Etia nguti | reverse complement strand
AAAGAAGCTGAAGTCAGTATTTGAAAAAGTTTTTGAACTTGTAATAACTTTACATAAGCACCTGTGTGTGTGTGTGTGTGTGTGTGTGTGTGTGTGTGTGTGTGTGTGTGTGTGTGTGTGTGTGTGTGTGTGTGTGTGCGTATTTGTTTGTTTCTTTGTTTGATGTTGCCTCGGCCTCTCTGCTGAGCCAACTCAGTCTCATCTCCTGATGAATGAATGCTCTCTCACTTTCTAGCCTCTCGCTTCCTCCTTATTGCTGACTCTCTCTCTCACCTTAACCAACCTCACCCCTCAGAGATCGATTGCCCCACTAAAACTCTCCCCCCCAGTTGCTATGGTAACACACATTCAACTGTACTCTGATTAAAAACCATATACATGTTGAGGACCTCAACTCACATCACTCTTGCATCTTTCTTTTTCATCCTCTCCTCCCTGTGCCTCCCTTCCTCCTGAGCATTATTTTTATTTGCTGCCTTTTATTACCTCTCATATCTTTATTCCTCTTTTTTCTACCCTCCTCCTGTGGTTTCCTCATCTTTGATCATTCCCCAGTATTCCCTTTGTAGAGGGCTGTCCACGCAGGAAGAGCCTAACAGAGACCATGATAGTGACCACATGCAAAATAAGTAATCCTGAGAGTAAACGGGTCATTCCTGAGGTTGTTCCTGAGGTTCCTACAGGTTCCTGTGTAGCTATTTACTCTCAGCAGAGGGCAGCATCATAGAGAACAGGTTTGTGAGCTACTCTGTTTATGTCTGTGATGTGTTCAGTTCTTGAATTTAACTCCTGCAGAGAAGACAATAGTCAGAGTAGACTTCTTGAAGTTAAATGTGTCCTCTACAGCCACTTTCGGTGCTTTTCATTCTGCTTTTTTAAAACTCTGCCTCCTCACAGCATCATCAACACCAGGCTACATATTGTTCTTTTGCTGTTGGTTGTTTTTTTTGCAGGACCAACATGTCTGCATTGGCTGCATACCCAGAATCCTTTGCTCTGTGTCACTAAATAATTGCTCAAATGGACACAAATGGAGTACCATTTTAGATATACAAAGAGATGCATGATCTGTTTGATTGTTTGTATCTTACCAAAGAGGCCTGGGTATTACTGTGATACCACTACTGATTCCTTCCTCTAACTATTCACTGCCCACTGTCCTTATGCACCTCCCATCACTCATTTTGTACTCTTCCTTCCTCAACCTATTGGCTTTTTATCTCTGATTCGCCCCTCTGTCACTCCTCATCTGTACTTCGCATCAATCTGTTAATTTTTGCTTCTTTATTGCTCCTTTAAATTCATTCCCCCCACACCCTTTCCCTCCCTCTTTGATCTCTCTTCACCTCCTGTCTTTAACTCCTCCTTCCCTGCTGGCCCCATTTTTTTTATTTCTAATTTCCCCTTTGGGTTTCCCACAACTCTTCTCCTCTTTCTTTTATTCAGTGCCCATCCTTCTCTTTTCCCAACCATCTCTCACTTTTTCCAGTTCTCCCTAAATGCCTTCTTTATATTATCAACTTTTCACAGAATAACCCATCTGTCTGTACATAAATACTGACTCATAAAGCATGCCCGTTGGTGTTTTGGCTTATTCTGTAGATGTTGCTCATTTTTTGTTTGACATTAAACCATAAAAGCTTCTGTAGATCATTATCCTCTTTAAACCCCTTCAAATTGCATTTTTAAGCAGGGAATAAATGCTGCAGCGGTCTAGGTGAGTCGATCAAAAGATACTGAAGCTAATCTAATTCTGCTGAATCACACTGGAGTCCATTAATCATCGCTCTCGTTTCAGCTCACCTCTGCTTTTTTCCCTTTCAATCTGGAGGTGCTCGCAAACTGATTAATGAAATACCTCAGTGTAATTATTATCATTAGTTTACCCACATATGCACATTTAAAAACACAGAATTGTCTTTAGAAATGCACTGAGAGGTTTTATGGTTGATATGCACGATAAAAATCTAATTTCTGCACATGTTTGTGAAAGGCTCAGTAAAAAAAATAACCTCAGCAGTAATATCTATATTAAAGTGTGTGTTATACTGAAAGACATGCATACATCAGAGCACATTTTAATCCACAGTCTCTCCTTCCTCTCTGCGCTTAATTTTAGTCACCAGGTTACAGGGGTAGGGTGATGGCTCTTTCTGAGTCTAAATGTTTCACCACAACAACAAAATGATTCTCATGAGCCTCAAAATCTAATTTTCTACATTTATTTCTGGTCAAACATCCTGGAAATGTCTCTGTGTCTTTTGCCCAGTTTAGTCCACGCCATTATCAAATTAAGTGAGCAATTTTCATCACTTTTGAAACAGTCTCTAGTCAGCAGTGATTTCTGTTCGACAGCAAAAACTGCACCAAGCTTTTGAAGTGGTCAGCCAGATGGTTTCCACATACACGTACAGATGTCTTCTAGTCAGCTCTTGTATTAACACAAAGAATGGAATAATGATCATATTATATAATATATTTATAATAGGATATGAGTATAATATCAGTTGACTGTTGATTTTTCATGTTGTAAAGTCAGGCAAAATGAGACCAGTCCAGATGCATCTGGAATACAGAAAATTAACCCATTAATGACTGTAAATATTATTAATGGAGACTTTGTTATTACCATGATCATTAAATATTAGTCTTTGCAGACTTTACTCATAAAAATGTGCCGTATTCTTTTCTAAAATCAATTTTTAGTTTCTGTTATATTTCTTAAGAGCCGGTTCACGACAGCCTCTGTTAAACTTCATCTCAGCTGATAACTGAAGTCTAATATGAAACAGTCCAAAAGGACAGCCTGGAGCTACTCATATGATTTTTTTGTTTTCTTTTGAGAACAAGCACACTTTCCCTGGCAGACAATGGAAAGCACATTTTATCCTGACAGCATGACTTTGTGTTCTGCAGTCCTTCAGCCTCGCTTATAAAACAGTGTGTAGGATCCATCCTATTTGTGCCAAACAGTAATCTGGTTTATAGAACCTTACTCACAGCCAGTGTTTCCTTTATGAACCGCAGTCCTTGTGGACGTGTGCACACGTGAATCGGCTTCAAATTCTGCCCTCTGAATGGCTCGATTCAACCATAAATCGTAAATGCAAAGCACCTCGTGAATGCTGGTGCATAGAAATGAGCCTACTAATCAACAGCTGCTTCTTTCACACAGCAGTACCAGTGCATCCATCATGCAGCATTATGGAGCTGTGCTACCACAGTATTTACATGTTTACAGACTGATGATTCACGGCTTAAAAACTTTGGTGTATCACCATGCCGTCAAAGCACTGCCAAAGGACAACTTGTGTGTACCAGCTACGCGAGCGGCTGCAGACAGAACAGCATTTTTTTGACACACTGTTGGTTTTGTCCTGTTGGGCTCAGGCTGCAGTCGATACACAGGAGCAAATATGGAGACTAAACATGTCTTCTTATACAAACACAAGCTGAAACCACACAGAATCTAATCGTCTAACTAATCGTGCATGATGTTTGTAAAGGTGGCATCTAATATTTGAATTAGCTGACCTTTGTGTGTATGACTGCAATCCCAGCAGTCATACACACAAAGTGTGATTCTTTCTTTGCTGCCGTGTAAATGTAAAACTGGATCCTGGCCTGAAAAGAGCTCTGGTCGTCTTTTTTAGTGATCTGATGGTTTCAGAAGTGTTGCTTCTGATGGAATAACTAAACCTGTGTTCTCCAAAAAAAACAAACTAAAACTAAGATAATCAGCAGGATTATAGAAGTTATCTTTTTTTTAATAATATGAGCATAGATTTTATATTTTCATCAACCAAACTAATACGAGAGCAGGTTAGGTGTGTAATGTTGTAAAACAGAAGGTGTTAGCAGGTGCTCCCCTCCTCGCTAATGGACGGATGGAGAGAGATGAAGCGTGAGAGGGAGAGCAAGGTGGAAGATTAGGGACTGCTGCACAAACTGCAGGAAACACTGTTCGGTCCATCTGTCCATCCTTTGGTTTCACGCTGAGGTCTAAATCTCACCAGTTGGCAGAAGTGACGTTGCATGCTCACACACTCACACACACACAAAGAGGAAAGAAACTTACCTCAAACAAGCGTTAGCATTGTTAGTGTGTGTTGCTGTCTCAAATTAAAAGGGAAAGAGCAGATAGACATTTGGTGAGCAGTTCTGGGTTTGCATGACTCAAACAAAAACAAGCATCTTTTTCTGGAGGCCATCACAGTGACTCGTCCTCCCTGCTGTCTCTGCTTCTTTGTACCATCTTTCTAGCTTTTGACTCTCTTCCTCTGTCTCTCATGTTTTCGCTCAGTTTTTTGCATTTGTTTATCCTTTTTCCATTCCGTTAGGTTTCTGCCTCACTTGTTTTTCCTTCCATCTGAAGTTCAAGGTAAACGATAGAGAAAATGCTGCTTTCAAGACTTTTATGAGACACAAGGTCACACTAAACCGAACTAAAATGAATCATTCTTCTTTTTTTCATTCTTTTCTGTCTGCATTTGTCATCCTTTCTTCCACTTAGCCTTCTGCTCCAGCTTTTTCTATGGAGCTTTAATTATTTTATCTCTATATATTTTTATTTTTCTGTGTTCTGGTGACTCACCTCAATGTTTCATTTAAAAGTGAAGCAGGGACTCCGCTGAATTACGTCATCCACCCTTTTTTACCTGCCAGCGTTTGCCTATGACTTCCTTTGTTTATATTTATGGGGCAAACTTCACATAATTCACAATCCAGTTATTTTCTGCTTTCATATGAATATGAAACAACAACAGCTACAGTATGAATGCAAGGTGAAAAACATCATGCATAAAACCACTGCAAATAATATCAAGGGGACAACAAAGCAAGGTACTTTGGGTGGGAACAACAGCCTGTGCGAAAAGGTTGATTTTCCTAAATTGCTCTGGAGTTTTTAATTCCTTAAATGTGGATGTGGAGTGGGAGAGAGCTCCAAAGCACCGAAGCCCCAACACAAACAGCTCTGTACCACAGGATGAGCAACGTGGAGAGGGGATGACCAACTCTCCTGTATCAGAGGGGCAATGAATACTGCAATCAACTCTATGAAGGGACTTGTATTTTAGGAGGAGAATCTTATTTAATACACTTGTGTAGGTGGAAGAGAGTAGGCATGATGTCCTGCCAGGGAAGCCTGGCAGTAGAGTTTTGGACATCCTGTCGCCTATCCAGGACTTTGTGAGGCATTCTAGATTAAATGCCATTACAGGGAGGAGGCAACGAATGCATGGATAAGAGATGCAGCACAGTGAAAATGAAAAATGAAAGCTAAAGGCAAGAGGTATGATTTTGTGACTAATTTGATGTTTTCCTCAAAAGATAAGGTTCAGTGAAGTCATCATATAAAGGGAAGGATTTTGTTCGTATAAATAAGGCAGGACTGTTTCTGGTGAAACTCTTTAAAAAGTGAAAAGTCATGAGAAAGAAATCAATAGGGTATCGATTTACAAATATTCAAAAAAGTATTTCTTGGGTGCAGAGCAAGCCAAGTACAGGGCTGGAATTTTGATTTGATGAAATAAACTTGGGGGAAGCAATTGCCATTTCTGCCACTGAGTGTGTAATGGGGAACATGTTGTAAACTGCTTAGTTAAAACATCCATCCATTCATTTTCTTAACCAATAATCCATCTTAGGGTCGCGGTCAGGTCAGCTGTGATACGGAGAGTTGAGGTACACCCTGGACAAGTCGTCAGTTTATCACAGCGCTGCTCAGCTGAAACAGTAAGATTACAGAGCCAAATATGACTGCATTGATCATTATTCTCTGACATGCATTTTCTTGCTGGAACTAGAAATTCAAGCAGTATGAATATTAAGTGGTACCCAGTTTCCACCAATGGAGTGCCAGATAATGGGTATTATTTCTATGGTCATTAATTCCTTTAGGTGGGTGGATGCATGTATAGATCAGTGCTTAGTCTAGTACTGGTTCCATACCTCTATAATACCAAAAAAATGATTGGTGGTGACTATGGGAAGGGCTACAGTGAGAATTTCACTATTGTATTGAAGGTGTAGGGATCATGCAGTTGAAGTCCTCTGTGTTATTTATCCTCTGGAAAGTCCCACACCTTTTCCTACAAAAACTGTGTATGTTCTCTAACCTGTCAAAATGTTGGCTGGTTCTCAAGACTCCACCACAGAACTGACTTCACACCAGCACTGACACATTTTGGTGGGAAGGGTGTAAATTTGTATTGTGTTTCTTTGCTAAAACCACAAATGCAACTGTAAAGAGTTTGTGTGATTTTTAAAACTAAGCTTAGCCAGAACTCTTCTCTCCTTCCTATTTCTATTCTATACCTGCAGTCAGCTGAGACTGAAGAAGTCACTTGGATGAGTGACGAAACGTTTCTCCCACAAAACGCTACGTCCAGATGAACAGAATCAACTTTTGGAGATCTCCTTTCTATTGTTCCCTCAGTGTTTTCATTAAAAGGTGTCTGACAGCGTAGAAGACACTTCTTTTGGTGTTTTCCTTAATGTCGCATAAGCTTCAAATCCACACTTTGTTTGGTCTTCGGTACAGCTTTTAAAGCCTTTTCTTCTCTTTATTCATGAACTAATTCCGATTTTCCTTCTCGTTCTCTCTCCCCCCTCTGCAGGTGAGCTAGTCGCAGCACCCTTGGCTATACCCAGCGTCTCCCTTTCCCACCTCCTTCTTCCTCTGCCTATTCCCGTCATCTTCCGCCTCGTCTTTCCTGCTTCTCGTGGGAATCAAACGTCATGATGTCTCTCTCTGCCTCTCCAGCCCCCTTCCTCCTTTTCTTCCTCTTTCTCCTTCCACTGCCACCCTGCCAGCCAGAGTCCCAGCGCAGTGACCCCAGCGTGAACCCTGACCCAAGAACAGCCTTGCCCTCCATATTTCCCTCCTCCTCCGTCCTGCCTTCCTTGTCTAATGATAATAGTACATCACCCAGCATTGGGGATAAGTGTGATGAGGTGGCCGTGTGCAAGCCGGGCATCCTGTTGCCTGTCTGGAAGCCCGACAACCCCGGACTCGGTTACCAGGTGGCCAGAGCTGTGATCTACTTCCTGTCACTCATGTACATGTTCCTGGGAGTGTCCATCATTGCTGACCGCTTCATGGCATCCATAGAGGTCATCACATCTCAGGTAGGATGACATAAGTGTAATTTGTTTTAATTATTTATAAAGGCAAGAAATAATTAAATCTTATAAGCTTGAACATGATATTTTTGTATTTTGCGTAATAAATTGGATGATTTATGAGTTTTTCAGTTTTCTTTGGACAGCCTATTCAAGCAGTCTCATCATTCTGCTAACATATACCTTGAGTCTGTCACCGTATCAGGCAAATGCACTCAATCCCCAAATGGTATAGTCGATATGTGTGGTATGGTTTTTGTTTGGATTTTAGTTTGCATGAGGGGGGATGTTTAGCTTCCAAGGGCTGTTGACCTCCCAGCTGAACCCGTCAGACGGGTAGTTTTTGCAAAGCTCTCAACTTTGAGAGCTGCTAGCTTTTCATCTTTTATTTCTTCAGGTTACAGATTGACTGCAGTGAGGATAAGTTGTGGTATGCTCCAAAAAAATAATATGGTGGTCATAAATGTCGGCATACCTGGATTTGCCTCAGCACACCATTTGGGAACCAATGATGTAGGAATTACAAACTCATAGATTGTACAAATCTAGCAGGGTGTCGACCATCTTCCAGGCCAAATTACTCTACAAGTTATTTAACATTCTGTCAGCTGACCACCACAGAGAACTGGCAAAAGGATGGACTACCCAGAAACATGGAATCAAAACTCAAGCACACCTTTCACATCAGTGCAGTCTCATGTCAAATCAGGAAACAGTGATGAATATGATCTGTTTCTTCACACACACAGGATTGCCCATATTTTCTTTGTGTCGGTCAGCGCAGGTTTTAAAGTAATGCTGGCGCCATGTGTCTTTATAAGACAGGCAACCTAAAAAAACTGTTTTCAGTTACCAGGTAAGTGTGAACCGTGAAATGTTCATGAATGTAGTAAGAATGCTTTAGCAGCAAGTGAAGCTGAACATCAACAACAGCTGAACCTACAACTTGTAGTTTTAAAAAAGTGCACAAAGAGTTTTTGAGTTAATTCAATTCAATTCAATCCAATTTTATTTATATAGCGCCAAATCACAACAACAGTCGCCTCAAGGCGTTAATATAACAAAGAAATTAACTAGGTTGTCTCCACAGCGGATAGCTTCGTGTGTTTGATTTGGACGATTTTTACACCGGATGTCCTCCCTGATGCAACCTCTAATGGATTTGTGTCTTCTCCTGGGAAGCCTCTGCTTGTTAGGCAAATGTGCGAACCACTACACTATGGAGCTGCTAGTAATATGAAGGAAGGTGTGGGATTCAAACTGTAGTGTCTCAGAAAGTTTATATCTTCCACTTCCTAATTTGGCCTTTGTTGCTCTTTTAGCCTGCACAGTAAAATTTACTGAGTAAATTTTACTCAAAGACAGACAGTATTTGGTCCCAGTCTAAATGGAGTAAAATTTACTCTTACGGCAGAGTTAAACTTTCAGAGTTAAATTTACTCTATTTAGTGCAAATATTTTACTCTACATGATGGTAATTTACTCGGTTTAGTATAAAATAAAAACAACTCCACCCTAATTTTATTCTAAATAGAACAGAATTTTACCCTGAATAGAACTGTATTTTAAATTTTACAGAACTGAATTTTACTCTGAATATAATTATAAATAGAAGAAAAATTTACTTTATTTCACTCACTATGTAACTGTATTACAATCATTCACTGCAAGGTTTTAAAGGTACAATAAATAAATCAGAAAAAATCATTTTTATTTTAACAGCCACCTTTATTGTTCAGAGGAAACAGTATGGTACAATATAAAAACTGGAATCACCATCGCTATAGGACACCTGTAAATCAAATGCTTTACAGCAGAAAAGCTCTTCGACATAAATTACATGAGGTCCATCTCTTGTACACTGAACTTGAAAAGCATTGAAATGCACATTGAGACACTATTTGCAGTGCAAAAGTAATCAACTATAACCTCCCATCCTTCACAACAACATGGTAGATCATGTGAAAAACTGGCATTTCAAAATGGGCTTTTATACAAACAACTAAATCTGCATGATATTTCCATGGTGTTTTGAACATCTAACATTTAACACCTTGGTGTTGATTGGTAGCTGTAGAGTCTCTGCTATCTCACAGCTCCAGTCCATTGCATTTAAAGAAAGCATTTTACCTGGTACAGTGGTCAGTCTCTTGGGGTCAAATGTCTGCCAACTGAAAGCAATATGACTTTGATGTTTTATTGCCACTGTTTTAGTTACATTTTCGATACTCTTCAATTGTCTTTTAAAGAAGTTGTGTTTTGCTTCATAGCGCATGCACCAGCTATCCAAAAGTGGTCCTGTTTTGAGTATACATGTAGGATAATGCATCATGAAATGATGCTTTGGTAGCAGCTTCTTGTGTGGAAACAAGTGTTTGAATAACCTGTGGTGTTCGGCAATCAGGTGTTTCAAGAAAATAGGGATACCTTTTAATAACACTGGTGAAAATACAATATTCACTATTTGAAGCAACAGCAGTAGCAAATACCAGTGCTGATCATTTGGACAAACTAAGTCTCCAAAGATGAGTGGTAGATGCCGAAGTAAACACCAGGACTGGATGGCATTTAACCCCAAGTCATTTGAGTCCTCTCCCAACTTCACTGTAGGTGTTTTTTTTGTTTTATTCCATGTAGCCATAGTTAAAGCTCTTAATTCTCCTCTCCACTTCCTTTGATGTTGTATACTGATCTATTGCATGTAACATAATCAGTTTCACTTCACATTGTGCCACTCCCTCCAAGATATCATGCATAATATCAACAGAGAAAATTTCACATGTATTGAAGCGCTGCAATGAGTTTAGAATGCAAGACTGTTTAACACCCATCACATAAGGAAGTCTGGGATTTGCCTCCATTTTTTTGGCAATGTTCAGTATGAAGAGCTTGAGTTTGCATGATTATCTCGGTAGAATCCTCTGTAAACTCTGTCTGAAAGTCCTCTTTCTCTTCAAGACAAAAGCAGCAACAATATCTGGCACTAAATGAATCTAAAAACCAAACAGACGGTGAAGACCAAGGTTGTCACCAGTAACTTGGACAATAGTTTCATGTACTGGGTCATCATACAGGGGAACCTTAATCCCATCCCTCTCCAGGATTTTCATATCCTTCACAATTGGATCAAGTATCTTAGAGAAGCCATATGTTTGGGAATGTTGAACTTGTTGGCAACTGTGAACATAATAAAATTGCATTTTACATTTGAAATAAACACCAGAACAAAGAAAGTGAAATTAAATAAATTGAACAAAATAAAACTAAACAGTTGATATATCAGCTATTAAACATCATCTCCAAAGCTTGACTGATTCACATTATGAAACACGTTGGAAACATGAACGTTTTTTACTCACTGCATTCCAAAAACGATCTGTAGGTCAGTTGGCCCTCAAAACAGATGTACTTCTGTTGTTCTCTGCACTTCACATGCACAGCTTGCATCCTTCATGTATGAAAAGGATATTTTTAAATAATCAGATTTACTATAAATACTTACAAAATTGAACAAAACACACAAATATATTCCATGTGTGTCTTACAATCTTGTGATCTTCTATTCTGATAATGTGAATGCTTGTAAAAAAAATAAATAAAAAAAATAGTAAGGGCAAACTCTACGTTGCAGCAATCGGAAATTTGTATAATGCTAATCTAATACACTAGGGGCTTAAGAAACGTCTAAAACTGCACACTTGCGAAGACTGCAACCATGTACACTTTTCAATTCGAGTAAAACACACGTGCTTGCTAAACTAACAGCAGTACACATACAAGGTTCACTCCATTAGCTCCTAACCAAAGATCAGGTGAAAACAGTCGGTGTATGTGACTCAATTGAGAGTAAACCACAGGCGCTAACTGAACAGGTGAAACATCCACAAACGTCAATCCACGATAAAACACACATATTGCTAACAGAACATCAGGTAAAAAAGTTGATTTGCATGACTCAGTTTGGAGTAAAACACATATGCTCACCGACCTTTTTTGGATAAAACATTGGTGCACCGGATTTGTTAAAAA
>VUQG01029523.1:0-15627 GCA_015106755.1 Etia nguti | reverse complement strand
ATAAATTGAACAAAATAAACCTAAACAGTTGGTATAGCAGCTATTATAGCATCATCCCCAAAGCTTGACTGATTCACACTATGAAACACGCTGGAAACATGGACGTTTTTTACTCACCACATTCCAAAAAAACGATCTGTAGGTCAGTTGGCCCTCAAAACAGATGTACTTCTGTTGTTCTCTGCACTTCACACCACAGCTTTCATCCTTCATGATATGAAAAGGATTTTTTTAAATAATCAGATTACAATCAATTTCATCAAATACTTACACAACTGAACAAAACACACAAATATATTCCATGTGTGTCTTACAATCTTGTGATGTCCTATTCTGATCATGTGAATGCATGTTAATAAATAGTAAGGGCAAACTTTACGTTGCAGCAATCGGAAGTTTGTATAATGCTAATCTAATACACCAGGGGCTTAACAAACGTCTAAAACGGCAACCACGTCCACTTTTCAATTCGAGTAAAACACACGTGCTTGCTAAACTAACAGCAGTACACATAAAAGATTCACTCCATTAAACACACACGTCCTAACCAGAGATCAGGTGAAAACTGTCGGTGTATGTGACTCAATGTGCTAACAGACCATCAGGTGAAAAAGTCGATTTGCATGACTCAGTTTGGAGTAAAACACATATGCTCACCGACCTTTTCTGGATAAAACATTGGTGCAACGGATTTGTTATAAACAGACTACCCTGGTCAGTTATACCACCTAAAGCAGCTATTGAGCAACGCTAAATTTAGTTTAGTCATATATACCTTAATGCTGTCTGTGAGTAGTCTAACGACAGTAATTTGGCAGAAGCTAATGTAAGCATCAACCTTGGCAATTATGCACCATGTAAGACCCACAAACTCGCAAGCTGTAATGTTACTTACGGGCGTTACCTTTCAAATAAACAGAAACTCCCCATTTTATCCTAAATTAAATCATTATTAAGCACTTTGCTCACTTACCTGCCTCACCGCCGACAGTTGTCTCTGTTCCACTGCAGGATAATAGCAGAAACTTAGGAAATGTTAGTGGGCGTGGTCTTGCCATATTACTCCAATAGAATTTCCTCTGTTTTTTTGCTCCAACTCTAGCGGCCAATCGAAATGATTACAATCCAAAATGAGTGAAAATGACTCTTTTAGATGAAAATAATGTTAACTCTGGAAAAATTACTCTCTCCATTTTCCTGTGTATCTTTTGACTCTTTTGACTCAATTCTTATCAAAACTGAGTCAAAAGAATCTCATTTTAAAGCACTTTAAAAAGAAACATCTGAAGAGGTGCACTAAAGTCCCATAAGCAGCAAACTGTCGTGTTTACAGCTGGCTAAAAGTCTTCTCGGTTTTTTCAGCTTCCTCTGCTTTGTGTTCTGTCTCAGCCACCATACAAAATCCGAGGTTATGAAGAGGAGCACATTTGTTCCTGAAGGGCTTTTCTTTTTTAAAGAGGAACCATAGCTATAACCATCACTGCTCCCAAAATTGATAAAAAATTGATGGGTGGATGGACATGCCAATCACAAGCTTACCCTCTCATAAATTCAATAGTCTGTCTGTCTGTCTGTCTAATCATTCTCCCATATTTTTATTTAGATAAAAAATGTATTTGCATTTATGCATCAAATTATCCTCTTCAATGTAGATCATTCACCCGAGTTCTCACATGGGAAGTAATTAATCATTAAAAAGGAAATATCAAACCCAGAGTTTCTGTGATTGGTCATTCAGACTGTCAGTCACAAAACATATATTTTGGATTTTGAATTTCTGACTGTGAGTCAGACTTTCATTTGTGATTTGGTTCCTCTTTAAACAATTCAGTTAAAGCACGAGATTTCCATTGGACAGATGTGTCACAGCTGGATGCCACGTTTACCTGAGCACAGGTGTTTAAAGCTTCTTGCCAGACGGAACACACTGGATAACTAGCAGTCATGGTGAACGCATGTAACTGTATATTTGATTTATATCTATACACTTCTGTAAGAACATGAACATTTTGCTTCTATTTATCTAGCCTGTTAGAGATTTACAGGGTGGGGTTGAAGTGGGTGGGGCTACAATTGTAAATGGTATTTGTTTTGTGTTTGATGAGTATAATTGTACCTTTTTAAAAAAAAATTCTGACAGCTGACATATAAAGTGACAGTGTAACAGTCTGAGCTGTTACATGTGTATCTTTGCATGTATTATTTAACTTCCTTTGATCACATCAGATTGAAGAAGCAAGCAGGGAGTTTGAATCCTGCAGGACTCTGTAACAGCAGCTCAGCTGATCTGAGGTCTGTTTGAATGAACTTTTGCTGCAGGATGTTTCAGGCAGGGTTTTGCATCACATGTACAGTAAAGGATATGAATCACTCATTGCTTCTGGTCTTCTTTCCACACCTTTACTGTCAGCCACAGACGTTTGGAGGACAGAGGGATGCAGTGTTGACGGTATTTTAGTAATTCTTTTGGTGACAATTGAGTGTGCACGTCATACACGTTCTGTTCGTCATACTTTTTCTAATTGTAAATAAAATGGAGAATTCTAGTGTGAAAATCCTATCATGGCGTCTAAAGTCAAATGTTCAGGATATTACACAGACTTGAATTCAACCTGATTGTAATTCAATTAAATTTGTGTTAACCCACTGAGCATTATCTGTTGGTTAGAGGTCTAAGAAATATCTACATGCATTTCAATTTAGAAATGCAAACATGCATTTGTTTTTAATGCATGCATGTCATTTAAGTATATCTACATGTATACTCTGTCTCAATGTATTTTGGGACAGTGAACTTTCCTGACTAGGTTCTGTTGTTTGGCCTGACCAGTGTGTTGACCAGTTAGCTCATGGGCTTCGGAGTGAAAGGTCAAAGGTTTTGTTTCGAGAGTTTCTGTTCAGTTTTCTTCGAACTTATAGAAAGATAATATAAAACAGTTTTTGTGTTCAAATTTCCAAGAATGATTAGAACAAAATGCATCAGAGAGCAAGGTTACATTTTCAACATCAGAGAGTCGATATCTTTGATTTTTTTTAAACAACTTTTTAATAAAGACTACATGTGAAGTCATTCAGTGTTAAAATGTACAGTTTCCCATGTTAGGATGGCACACTGAGGATTTGGTAAGCAAGCAGAGAATGCAAGCGAAAGATGTGCCCTTTCTCCTTTCAACCATGAAAACCATAGGGAGAGAGGTGGGGTACAACCTGGATAGGTCACCAGTCTGTTAACACAGAGAGACAGACAACCATTCACACTCACCCCCATTAGCAATTTAGAGCCAATTAACCTGCCCCCACTAATTGCATGTCTAATTGCATGGGACGAAGCCCACACAGACACTGGGAGAACATGCAAACTCCACACATAAAGGTCCTGGCTAGATAGTGGAATCAAACTCAGGACCTTCTTGCTGTGATGCAACAGTACTAACCACTGTTCCACATTGCTACGCCTAAATAACACACTAAATATGACTATGAAGCATGAAATATGTGCTTCTGGTCACTTATGATTGAACCCCTGAAATCAGAGTACCGTGTGTCTTTCTGTATAAAAGCCTGGATTTATTGCCGATTAACCCATTAATTCAATTCAAACTGAACATGCTAAAATATCACAGCATGACCATCATGTCCAGTAAGAATAGCAATTAAAGGCTTCTTCGGATTCATTTAAATTATTTGCTGTGATTTCCTCTGTACACCTTCACAGCAGAGAATCGGAGAAACAGGAGCTCATGCAAAAAACAACATACTGTATATCAGGCTGAGGTGCAGGAACCTTCAGCAGCTTTCCAAATAAATCACCTAAATGTCATTCCAGAAATTGAACCTGTGGCCTCCAAGTCCATTAGTCAGTCCTCTGAGCAGACTTTCTGTCTGTACATTTTCCCCCCTTGCATTGTTCCACACCAGTATGAAGATGTGAGCCTCCAGTCTGGTGCTGACACCTCCCACACTGAGGTGGCACTGTAGCCCCTCTTTGACTTCTTCCATGGCCGCTCAGGGCGTACAGATGTCACCACCATATCATTCAGGCCCCACAGGATGTGCTGCTGAGGAGAGGTTAGTCCAGTCAGAAGGCAGACCAGGAGGGGAGCAGATTGTGGATCCTGAGAGAGTCGGACGGACGACAACAACTGAATAGACGGAGTGTTGGAGGAACCTGAAAACAAAGAAAATTGTAGTATTTTTTTTTTTTCCATATTTGAAACTTGTTAACAGAACAAAATGGCAGAACTGGTTATATTTCGGATGGGTTTAATATTTTAGATGAATTTCCAAACTTCCATTATTAGCTAAAATGGAGAACGTGGTAGCTACTCAACTGAAACAACAAAACAAACATCAGATCCCAGACAGGCGCCTTTGTACTGCTTACTGTGATTTCTACAGTGCCGTGAAAAACTATTTGCCCCCTTCCTGATTTTTCATGGGTTTTTCTTTTTTGCATAAAATAGATAAAAGTAAAGTAGGGAAAGTGGTAGCTACTCAACTGAAAAAGTTCAAAGTTGTTGTCTGTGGTCCCTCAGGGATTAATGTAGACTTAAAACATCTTTTAAGGTCAAAGCTGCATAAAAGTCAAGCAAAATAGTTTTAAAATTATTATTTCCATCTATGAAGGGTGGAAAAAGCTCTCCTGGACCGGTGTAAATGGCACCCATAGGGGATTTCCAGGGTCATCTCAGATTTTCCAATAAAAACATCAACATCTTGATGATCTGTAAGACTTTTGGGAAAATGTTCTGTGGACTCTCGAGAGGTTTGCATTCTGGGGTAAAACTAACACAGCATTTCATAAAAACAACGTCAAATCAAGAGTAAGACGTAGTGGTAATGTCTCGGGGCTGCTTTGTGATGGTCTTGGGCTTTTTTGCTCCTTCAGGACAATTTTCTTTCCTGGACATAACCATAGGTTCTGCTCTCTACCAGAAATTCCTGAAGGAGAATCTCTGGTCATCAGTTTGTGAACTGAAGCTCAAGCAGACTTGGTTTATGCAGCCGGACAGTGATCCGAAACACACCACAAAGTCCAACCCCTGAATCTTTGGCTCCAAAGAGAACCAAAATGAAGTTTTTTAAGTGTCCAAAATCTGGACCTAAATCAGACTGAGATGTTTTGAATTGACCTTAAACAGGCTGTGCATGCTGGAAAAACCTCAATTGTTGCTGAATTAAAGCAATTCTACAAATAACAGTGGGGCAAAATCCTTCACAACACTGTGAAAGACTCATCACTTAATTGTAGTTCTTGCTGCAAAGGGTGGCACAAGCAGTTATTATGTTTAGGGGGAAATTTCTTTTCACACAGTGCCAGATAGGTTTGGATAACTCTTTCCCCTTATTCAGTGAAATCATCGTTTCAAAACTGCATTTTATGTTTGCTCTGGTTATCTTTATCTCATATTAAATTTTTTTTTGATGATCTGAAACATTTAACAAGCCATTCATGGCATTATATATTTTGTTTTTTAGTTCTAAAGTTCAGAGAGGACTGGACTCAAGATACAGTATCACAGACAATTAAATCCCTGACATACTGGTCTTTGGATAAAAGTCTAAAGGGAAAAACAAAGAAGATCTTTCATCTTATTTTATGAATCCATGTTTTTGTTGTGTTTTTCTGTATCTAATTTTAACAAATATAAACACCTTATCTTTTTTCTTTTTTTTGCATATGTTGCTAAAGAGAAGCTCTCAAAACCCAAACTGAATACAAACACAGTGCTGATCATGGTGCAATTTGTCTAGTGGAGCTATACCTGTTGACTTGTTTTGATGGTTAAGAAGGTCATCATCAGCATCAAAGTCAGCCATTTCTTCGTCAACATGCACCACCAGCCGGGTCCCAGGGCCAAAAACCATCGAAAAAGAGAAAGACTGTCTGCTGGGAGCTGAGCAAACAGTCCAACAGCTGCAGCAGCAGCAAGAAGCAAACCACCATTACTAACAGTGAAAACAGAGAAACAAGCGTGAGTGTTAAAGGAACAGTTCACTATTTTATGTGGCATCTTACCTTATGAGGATGAGGAAAGTCACTGCAGTTTCCATTACGATTCCACTAAAAATGTAGCTGAAGAGAGAAAAATCCTGGTAAACAAAGACTGGACTACAAACAAAAAAGCCTGCATTACTCATAATGCTGTTGAATAATACCAATACATCTTTCAGATTAAAGTCTGGTACTTCAAGAACATTTCTAAATCATGTCGTTTTCCTTAAATAACGATATTAATTTCTCCGCTGCCTCTGCCTTAGATATTTACCTTTGATAAGTGTGTCCCTGTGGTTCCTGCTGTCACTCTGATGGCCACAGATCTCCTGTGTCTTATCATCTCTCATCAGTGAAATCAGGAAACTTCAGGGTCTGGAAAATAGAACACGAGAAACTGCTGGAGCAGAACAACAACAGTCTCCAGAGGAGAGAAACTGGTCTTGGATCACATCGACCGTTGGTTTAGTCAGTTGGTGAAGGACAGAAAAACAGGAAATTTTCTGTTTTATCTTAATTCAACTGTTGGACCCCAAATAAGATCCCTGTTAAACTGTCAGTTTTCATGTTCACAAACACTGTTTTTATGTTTTATTAGCTGAACATTTCCCATAAAGATACACTGTAAAACAACATATAATATAATATAATATAATATAATATAATATAATATAATATAATATAATATAATATAATATAATATAATATAATATAATATAATATAATATAATATAATATAATGTACAAAATTCTGTTCCTTTTCTTTCCAGTGAAGTTGCATTTATTAGCTAAATATATAGATTTCAAGTTACATACAATCTTGTTACATTTAAATAAAATGCAACTTATGCAAGAGATTACTGACAGTTTAAGGAGACTGACAATAAAACAAAGACAAACAGCGGTAATTATAACTATGACAATTACGTTTTTGATTATAATTTTCTTGAGATGCCTGCTGTCGAATGTTTATTTCCTATTTCAAGTAAAAAAGTTGATAAGTATTTTTAAAATATTTGATATAAAAACATACTACAATTACTTTGGGGACCTTAAGGACAAAAATAGTTTTACAGTTTTTCAGAGCAAATAAAACTGAAAGACTACGTGTGATTAAACATTTCATTTAACGTGTCATTTTGGTTGATTTTACAGCAAACAGCACAAGCACAAAAAACACCAGAACTATACCAACTCTGCATCAAACATATTTATAATTTTATTACCGTCTTGTACTGAATTTTTAAAATGATGTAAGATTTTCTTGAAAGAAAGCTTCATGTTATAGCATCTTAAAGGGTGCATCCACTTAGAAATATGATTTTGATGCATACTTCACTTTATGACATCTGCGCAGATGTTGCTCGTCTGAAAGGGAGGAGCTTCCTTCAACACCTGCAGCTTTTATGACATCACAGCTATCTTTCAGTCACTTGGGTTCGAGCTTTAATATGAAAAATGTGAAGCCTTTAGGTTAAAAAAGAAATAAATCTCAAGTTAAGTGAGCCTACATGGCCCCACTAATGAGAACAGTTTGACCCCATTTTCTTTTAATAATTCTACTTTATTTTACAAACTAATAACTCTTTTTTAAAAACTATTCTTCATTAGGTCAAAAATGTTGTTACATGTGTTTTCCTGTGCATATTATTAATATAAAAGAGAATATGAAAAACTTTCAGACAACCTCAACATTCATGGCATATATTTAGGAGTGGCAGAGAAGTACATGAAGGTTGTGCTGTCCATGTTTAAGGATAGGGAGGCAGCAGTGAGGTGTGCAGTAAGAGTGACAGATGGCTTTGAGGTAGTGGTGGGATTACGCCAAGGCTCAACTCTGAGCTCCTTCTTGTTTGCAGTGGTGATGAACAGGTTGACAGATGAGGTCAGGCAAGAGTCTCTGTGAACTATAATATTTCCAGATGATATTGTGATCTGTAATAAGAGTAAAGAGCAGGTAGAAGAAAGCCTGGAAATAAAAGGAATGAAATGCCATGGTATTACAGCACACATCTGTGAATGAGAAAAAGGTAGGTGTAACAGTGAAGCTGCATGGAGCACAGGTAGTGAAGGTGGATGACTTTAAGTACCTGGGGTCAGACAACCAAAGCAGCAGTCAATTCACAAGAGAGGTGAAGAGGAAAGTGCAGGCAGGGTGGAGTGTGTGGAGATGAGTGCCAGGGGTGATTTGTGACAGAAGGACAATAGCAGGAGTAAAAGGGAACGTTCATATGTCAGAACTTAGGCAAAGCACACCAGTACAGCTCACCACTCTTAAAGCTAATGCACATTCACAGACCAAACACAGCCTTGATACTGTTGGGTGGCTAACTGCTGCAGCTGTGCAATGGTTTCTCAGGGGAAATGGGTGGCAGATGAGTTCAGGGAAGAGACAGGACACAACTACAGGCACACAAGGCTTAAACGTATGTCTGGATCAACAGGTTTTATTGTGGAAGGAAGTCATTCTTGCTGGGTGAACAAGTGTGCTTCCTATATTTGGCAAAAACTGAATCAAAGAAAAGGTAGCGTACTGCAATGTGCATGAAAGGCAATTTTTATTTATTTATTTTTAGCTTTGCTAATGCTAGATTTTAGAAATAAATCTGCCAGCAGAAATGGTGGGTGGAAGAAAAAGTAGTGCCATAAAACCAAATACCTTTACAGCAACACCTTCATTTGGCTGGACTGTGATAGAGCATGGATATCGAAAAAGCACAGCCTTTAAAAAACTGTTAATTAAAACACTAGTTAATTAAAAATCTCACAGAATTTGCCATTGTACATGTAAGGTCACTGTTTTCAGTCACTGAACAAAAAATGTTAAGCAAAGCTCTGCCATATTTATTAAACTCTGAGATACGGTACAGGGATTTTTCTGGAGTATGATGTTCAAAGATGAAGCGCAGGGCCTGTGTAAGAATCAACACTGAAAGTATAAATGAGGGAAACTTAAGAATAGCAGAGAAACAGTCTGAACAAGCAGCTAAGTAAAACCAACTATATCATGACTAATTGGCCGGTTATCGATCCTCACTCCTGACATTATTTCCTTCTACGGGTCCGTAGCCTTGGTTCCTTCTTCCGGTCATCTCCCTGGCTGATTCCACAGTAATACACCGCCGAGTCGCTCTGCTTGGAACCTTGCACCACCAGTGAGCCATCGGCCGCTACAGAGACTTTACCGCGGGGAACACCGTTGCCGTATTTCAGTTTGAATCTATCCATAGACCTGAGGGAGACAAGAAGCTGTGGTCCCTGTCCTGGTGCTTTCCTGTACCAGCTGAGGGTGGTGGGAGCGGTCGGGGCAGTAGTGGTGGTGAGCAGGGTGAAATTGGAGGTGTCCAACAATGGGCACTGCAGGGTGGCATTCTCTCCAACCCTCACCTGGATGGTCGATGACGGATCGACAGCTGCATGGTTCTGTAAGCCTTTAAATCGACAAGGTTAGAGCTGTTTGATATTCCTCGTACACAGAAATGTTGTGTAATATAATATGAACACGTGAAAAAAATACAAGCTTGTAGTGGAAATTCAAAGCCTACAAAGTGAGTGTTAAAAATAAAAAATCATATGGGGAAAATTGTTATAACATGTTATAAAATTAGAAATGTGTGGGTCCAGATTTATTGGATAAATGTTAAAGAACAAAATAGCTTAAAAATCCAACAACCATTAGAAATTTTAAACATATTCAAATTAAAACATCAAGTCTGAATACTTTGTTGTAAACATTAATTAAATTAAATTTACAAAATGTCAAAATATTACCATTATGATCAAAAACTTTCATTTTTTTGGAAACAGATTAAAAAATTTGCCTGTTTTCTTTGCATTTAACTTACCCTTTAAACAACATCAGTGTTTAGTTTGTTTGACCAAGATTTAAAACCCAAAGAAAACAGAGAAAAACCTTCTAAATTATTTTTTTTACCAAAAACATTTAATAAATGTTTATTCTATCAAACCTGTAAGTCTGTAAGCCAATAAACCTTTTTCTCTTTTGCAGTCTAATCTTTTAATCTTTCACACAGGAAGCTTCATTTTGAAGAGATTTTCACCATAAAATCCCTTTAAATTGGCCTAAAGTGACAAACAGATCTTCAGCTTGTTGACAGCGTCTTCATTAAACATCCAGTTTTAAAGTCGGTGAGTCAGTGAAGTGTGAATTTGAATTCATTAATTGACGACAGAAAAGACAGAAACCAGAACTCACCACTGAGAGCGAGCAGGATCACCCAGGTCAGCAGAGACTCCATCATCAACTGACTGAGGAAGCTGCTGCTGTTGTTAATGAAACCAGCAGAGTGTTTCAAAACAAGACTAACGGATAACAACATATGGCTGACAGTATGTGAATGCTGGATGTTTTTCCCTGATGTGAGCCCTTTAGTTCTCATGTATGTAAATGTGGTAACACTTCATTTATATGTTAGCTAAATAAAAAAAAATGCAGAAAATTTCAAGATATTTCAAAGAAGTTTTTGTACTAATCAGAAGACAGTTTGGCGCTAATTGTAAGGATAACGTTTTTGTCTACACTTTACTTTTAACATTTAACACAGTTAGGTCCATATATATATTGTTTTTTTTACCTGTCTACTGAAACATATTCCAACTATAGTTGCATAATGGACATGGACATAATTTGTAGAATCTCAGCTTTCGTTTGGGGGTATCCACATTTCAGTTCGATGCAGGGTTTAGGAGCAAATAAATATTAATGGGTTTTTTCCCCCCAATGTTTCATTTAATAAGATGCTAGATAATTATTTAAAAAGTGCTTGTTAGTATGCTCTCTTGTGCAACATTAGGGTCTTCAAACATTTCACTTTGTTTATCTATCCCCCAGTAAAACCTTTTTACTGTGATATAACACAAACCAAAATATTTCAAACAGCTTTAAACACTTTGTGAGAGAACTTCTGCTTTTGTCTGTATTATTCTGTTTAAGCAGCCCGAGTCTCATGTATGTTACAACCTCATTTCTAAAATAAAAATTATTGGAAAATGTGTAAACTTAAATAAACAGAATGCAATGACTTGGAAATCTCAAAAATGAATATTTTATTTAGAATAGAACACAGAAAGTATGAAATGCTTAAACTAAGAAAATGTACTATTGTAATTTCAATTTGATGGCAGCAACACATTTTTAAAAAGTTGGGGCAGGACTAGCACTCTGTCTTCTTTTAACAAGTCCGTAAACATCTGAGAACTGAGGAGACCAGTTGCTGGACTTCAGGGAGAGAAATGTTCTCCTATTCTTGCTTGATAAAGGATTCGAGCTGCTCGACAGGCCTGGGTCTTCTTTGTTGTATTTTTCATTTCATGATGTTCCAAATGTTTTCAGATGGTGAAAGGTCTGTACTGCAGACAGGCCAGTTCAGCACATGGGTGTTTCTACAAAGCCTCGCTGTTGTACTACAGATGTAGTGTTCAGTTTTGCGTTACCTTGCTGAAATATTTAATGCCCTCTCTGAAAAAGTCAAGACGAGAGCATATATTGCTCTGTACACCTTTCAGTACTGGTCATGCTTATCCAGACGTGCAAGCTGCCAATTCCATATGCACTAATGCACCCCCATACCAACAAAGATACAGGCTTTGGACTGAGTGTTTATAACAAGCCACATGGTCTCTTTCTCTGACCTTTACCTCGATTGTTGCAGCATCCATGTTTTACAAACACAATTTCAAATCTCGATTCGTCTGATCATAGAGCAGGTTTCTACTTCCCCACAGTCCATTTTAAACAAGCTTTCGCCCAGAGAGGATGGCAGCATTTCTGGATCATGATAACACATGGCTTTTTTCCATGATAGAACTTTAGCCTGCATTTATTGATGGCATGGTGAACTCTGTTCACAAACAATGATTTCTAGAAGTGTTCCGGAGCCCATTCAGTGATTTTCATGAGAGATTCATGCCTGTTTTTATTGCAGTGCCGCCTGAAGGCCCAGAGATCACACGCAACCAGTACCGAACAAATACACAGATCACTTTTGATGGTCACTATTTTTTTAAATACAATTTTAATAGAATTTTGTTAAATGATCACACTGTATAAAATAATACCTTGAATAATTATTGAACTCTTGTCTGTGTTTCAGTGGGAGATTAAAGGTGCAGAGTATGTGATTACCAAATTTCCCCCTTGTGGGACAATTAAAGGATTATTCTATTCTATTCTATTCTATTTTCCAGCAGGGGGTGCTGTTGCTCTCATTCAGTCTCGTCACTGCTTTGGAATCAGTCTGAGGTAAGAAATCATGGGATGATGCAGCCTCAAGGGGCACACACAGGGACTGGAGACTGTCACAAGCCAAAAACAACTTGTTTCAAATCTGAGAACTTGTGCAAGGGGTTGCACAAATCATTAGACTTTCTCTCCTCTGACACAAAGTGACACTATTTCACTCACTGTCGCAACTCTGACATGCTGGATTCTTATGCGTTCTGTTAAACTGAACCACATTATCTCATTAGTGATGTCTTAGTGTCAGCAGTAACACAATACGAAATAATTAGAAACAGAAATGAAAACTTTGGTTGTATTTAGTTAAAGTGCAGACAACACAATCAGCTGCAGAGGCACGGTACTGCTTTTATTGGTATGCTTGAATATGAAGCCACTAACACACAGCCTGCATGAAGTGTGACAACATGGACTGATACTTAAAGTGTGACACTGTTTTAGTTTAACTGAGCACCATAAGTGCTTTTGATTGAGTCACCCACACATTCATTCAAGCACACGCTCACACTCCCGGCGGGTTGGGGGCAATTCAGGGTTCAGAAACATATTCAAGGTTACTTTGGCATGGGAGAGCTAGGGATTGAACAACTGACTTTCTGATTACCTGCTCTACCTCCTGAGCCTCTGTTTTTGGAATATCTATCCCTCTCGCTGTTAAATAAATATCTTTATAAATCTGCTGCTAACATCAGCACCATTGTTTCTGGTTTCAGTTCGCTAACCTTGCTGAGGCTGCTTTTGCACTAAACTTATTTCTGCTGTAAAGTTGGGCATTTTAAAATCGGAGTCAGTGGAGATTGATTCACTTTTGACACCAGCACCAAGTGGCCATTAGAGGGAATGTAGACTTTTGGCACTGCTTGGGCTCATCTCTTTTACATCCAGGAAAGGGGGGAAAACAACCTGAACCTTATCAAAAACTACATGTTAAAATGGATTTAGATTTCAAAGAAGGTTTCACAGAAGTTTAAAATTGTAGGTTTGAATTGATGCAACCATGTCTCTGACAGCCATGTTTCTATTATTGGTTGATACTGCTGCACCATCAATACATAACAAATACAAGGCACTTGATTCATGAGACAAAATTCACATTTAGATTATCCCAGAGTGCCAAAGTACAACACTGTATATCCAGGTGGGGCACTCTCATTATAAGGAACTAGACGGTCAATTTAATTTAAAAAAATGCTTACAATCATGGACGTATTATTTCCGGTCTCTGCTTAGTATCGCCATGCTGTGTGAGAGTGCAGTTAACCCCTGACCTCATCTGAATGCACAGCACTTCCTATGTTTGGACAGTAGAAAGGAGGGTCAGAGATCAGCTGGCTGTCTGCCTTCAAGCCAAAAACATCAGATCTGAGAACAGAGGAGTGTTTTCTTTCTCTGTTCTCATGTTTTCTCTGCATTATTGGGTCTTTACCTAACAACATGAAGCCCCTTGACAAGACTGATGTTGTGATTGGCCCTATATAAATAAAAAGAACTGAATCGGTTCACAAATCTTTATAGAGTGGCAAGAAAGTGATGCTGATTAAACATTTCCCGTTGGTTTTTGCAGCACCTTTTGAAGGTTTGAAGAATTCAAATAGTTTTGTGTTGCCATTTGTGTTTGCAGGTGATTCATATTTTTAAAGCATTTTGGCTGATCTTGTACACATCATTTGGCTAAAGTGGTAGTTGCTCTCAGTTTCTTAGTTTAAACGGTGATTTTGAAAACCTGCATTCAGGGTGTCAAAATATGAAAAACATATGGTAATTTTATGTGAAAGGTTGGTGCTCTCAACTGTTCTGCATCGTTGTATATTTAATATTTTTTGAGCCCTAAATGAACTAAACCTGTAAATATAAATATCTCGTTCATAGCACTAACATTACATATAATTAATTAGTGTACCTGAATTGTAGCTACCAAAGCATGCAGAGGTGCACAGCATTGTTAAGCTTGACTTCCTTTGAGTCTAGATTTCTAAAAAAGATAAAGTTAAAAGACATGGACTGTAGCTCTGATGTGACTAAATGAGTCATGTGCAGCTCTCATTTGAAAACAAATGTGACAGTAGGTTTAAATCATAGAGAAATCCTAGCACATTTTATATTTTTCAGTCAGTTCTTTTCTCTTTTTAACAGAAGAACACACAAAACACCTGCAGAATAATAACAAAACATTATATTTTTCGGTATGAAAACATGCATGTTAAACTAAAGCATCCTGTATAATGAATATAATTAAATACAGTTCTAGGATTTGATGTGTACAGATGTCACGCCTCATAGATGCATGCACTCACCCCTCAACCACCCAGCAATATGGCAGCTGTGCTGATGCATCATACCGATGAACAGGCATATTTATCATTGACAATGATGGCAGAAAGCCACTGTTTCCTGCTCACTGTTTTTCTCTGCTATTTATGGACTTGGCCCGGGACACCTTCACTACACTAACTGTTTATCTGTCAGAGCAGTTAGCATACACAGAACTAAAGGCAGAAGTCAGTGCATTATTATTTGGACAGGAAAATTAATGTTATTTCCAGTTACATTTGAAAAAAAAAAGCATTTTTCTTTAAGCTGTAATGCATTTTGAGTCTAAGATCTCTCTAAAGCTATCCCATCAGCAACAATATTTTTGTCTTTTCCAGCTGTGAGCAGCTGGTCCATTTACCAGAAGTCAGTGGTGTTTGGTCTTAAGGCTCTTTGCTTTCAGTAAGTCTCCTTGTTTCATCTATTCTGCAGACTCTGCCCGTAAACCTGCTGAGAAGTATTATCCACTGGCTTCTTTATTAAAACAACCTGCATATGTTTGGCTCAATCCATGAAAACTCTGTTCTGATGGGGTGTGGTAGGTGGGTGTTGTTAAAGGAGTGGCTAACCCTAGGTGATTCAGGGACATGGAGCCAAAGCTGGACCACAGCCCCTTAAAGCTCCTGGTAGGAGTTACAGATGTTTAAAGAGAAGTTTGGCTAAACCACAGAGACTGTTGCCCCTGAGCCAATCACAGCTAAGGCAGACATGGTGGGCACTGGGGGCTGTGGTCTTGTGAATCAGAGGGTGGGGCTTGTGGGATCTACGTGCCAGCAGCTTGCAGGTGGTCATGAAAGCATGAAAGCGGCTGTAAACTAGGTTTTCGTTCTGATGCTACGTTTCTTTGTCCTTCTTTTCTCTCTGTTTCTGTTTCTCTTTTCTGAGTTTCATTTCTCTGCCTGGAGCGTATTTTCAGTTTGAGTTCATCCAAGTTCATCACTGGCAAGCTGGGAAATAGAAACAGAAAGCTTCAGTGTTTGACACACACACACACACACACACACACACACACACACACACACACACACACACACACACTCCCTCTCTCTTTACATGTAACTTT
>VUQG01029517.1:0-13699 GCA_015106755.1 Etia nguti | reverse complement strand
CCCGCCGACGCATCAGAATCAGTGAGCTGTCGGCTTTCAGCCCCGACGGCGTGTCCGTGTACGTGCCGTCGGGTGAGAAAGCCGAGAAAGAGAAAGCTGATTCTGATGCGTCGGGTCCGCTCTGTGTTTACGTCTTTGTGTGGAATCCGTGTACCTGCTCTCATTTACTGTTTGCTGGTTGTTGAAATAGTTTTGTGAGCTTTAACCTGAGATTCTGGTGTTTCTGGCAAAATACATTTATATTTAAAAGTCGATTCAGGATTTAATGAATCGATATCGCTTTATTCAAGCTACTCACCTCTCTCTATCCACCTGCACTTTCAAATGTACACACGAAGGACTACAGGAATATCTGGACCACGGCCAATCAGAGAGGTCCCGCCCCTGACTATCTCTGATTGGTTTAGATCACGACAGGGGCATAATGTGTGTCTGTTGTTGACCACACGGAGACTTTCAGAGTTGCGAACAGTTGGTCGCGCCGGTGCAACCTAGGATTTTTTTTAGTCGCACCACTGAAAAATTTGGTTGCACTCTAGAGTCCTGATTATTCTATCTGGTTTTTAACTAGGAATAGGCAGAACATCCTCTACTCATCGCTGGCTCCATTTCTCTCAGTACTCTTGCATAAAATCACCACAAATCCCACCAATGATTCATTTCCTTATAAACACTACAATTGGTAGTAGAGCAGTAAAATCCCGATCCACGTCACTGATCACATGAGCTGGAAAGAGAATCGACTCTGTGCTTCTGCAGCACTGTGAATAACACCTTCAGAAATATATAGATTTATAAAATTTGGACTGTGTTCAGCTTTGATGGAAAAATACTGGCAGCTGCCAATATTACCTCTGAGTCTCCTAGGAGATACACCTATGGTATCAATTTCGAAGTCTTAGGTCACCTTGTTCCTAAGTTATCGAATTCTTTTGATTTTCAGAAAAGTTGACATGTTAAAAAAAAATTAGATATCTGCAAAACCAAATAGTGAAATTGAGCCAAAAGAATGAGAAATGATAATGTAATGAGACATGCAACAGGGTTACTATGAAACCCCAGAAACCAGATATACATTAGTAATTATATGAAAGCATGAAAAGTACTGCTGTGAGGAAGTAACAGTAAGTAAGTCTGTAGTTATCTCACCTGTTTGAAACTGTGTCTGTACTCCTTACATGCCGTTTCCACTGTGAACTTGGTGCTGAAGATATTGCAGAGTTTAGCACCATAGCCATTCCTTCCACCTGAAACCAATCAAACAGTCAGTAACGCTGCTTTCAATAACTTTTCTGCATTCACAATAACAACTGAGTGATGTCAAACTTGCTGCATTCACCTGTGACCTTCTTTTCCTCATCGTCATAGTTGCTGGAGGTGAGCAGGTGGCCAAAAATGAGAGCTGGGACGTACATCTTCTCGTCTTTATGCTCCACCACAGGTATTCCTTTACCATTGTTCCAAATGGAAATGGTGTTGGATTCACTAAAAAGTCAGTATAAAAAGTTTAAATGCAGGATAAATGAATGTGGACATAGGGTTGACCTCATCATCAGGGAAATTTATTCCACTTTTCACTGCACATGATAAACCTGTGGTATTCTTTTTCTTGTAATAAGGGGTGCAAAAATATTGTTTCAACACTGGCACTACATTCTCACTATGAAGGACACGCATGCTCAGTTAGCATACATCAAACAGGCATTTCTCAGTATTATTTAGACTGGAGTGTGAAGCCTTTTATTCGTCAGTTTGACAAAGTGACACATTTGTCTCCTGCCTTGTATAATAATTGTAGGAGGATGGATACAGGAGGTAGCTTGTTTAAACTGGCTCAAAGAAAAATGCATGCCTCATAAGATCAGCTACATTATTTTTAATGTAATGAGGTAAATATAAAATGATGTACTCACGGGTCAATGGTGATCTTGATGGCAGTCATGTTCTTGTCCCTTTGTTTGTTGTCAGCTGCATTGACTGTCAACAAGCAAAACATCAAAAAACAAAGTTGAAAGAACAAAAGTATCCCAGCAGCTCTCCATTACCACGGCTTATGATCTGTAGTTTATTTTATTTCAGCAAGAATTACGCTTGTGTTCAAAGTTCATCTCAAAATGGGGATTTTTTTTGTGTTTCATGTTTCCATGATATAATAAAGACTAATCAGAAGGATTTCAAAAGTTTTCAAAAACTTTCTAATGACAAATAAATACACATTTTGTTTGAGCAGTGGTGGCACTGCCAAAGCTTCTGAGCACGACTAGACTTCTCAACCTTGTTACACCGAAAGAGAACTTTTAGGTAACAATATCAATTTCCATATATTTATTCCTGGGAGTCCACTACAGCAATTTTGCATGACTCACAGTTCAAACTAATAACTAATAATAACTAATAATTATTTATCTTACATTGGGCCATGGTTTAGCAACTTTATCTTTAAGACCACCCTCTCTTACACTAACAATCTTCAGACTGTCTGCTAACCACAAACTTTCTGTTTGTGGTTAGCAGACACATTTCAGAATGAGCAGAACATAATACAACTGTTTCTAGAGAAAATTCCAGGCTGCAATTTGAAAGGAAGAAAAAAAATGTCACTTGGACAATGTTGTACATTTTTTAATGGAGAGCACCAACTACCTGATGCATTCACATCCAGTATAGTTGGACACAGCACAGACTACAAACCCAGAATGGTGTTTCTGTGTGGAATACATTTTCACATTGTTTTTAGTTGTTTGTTGTGGAAGCCTCTGTCCACTGTCACACCCAGTTTGGGGTGAACAAAACCCTCCATTATGAAAATAAATGAGTTCAGGTTTAGCCTCTCCCATTTGGCAGTTTTTTAATTTACGAGGTATATCACAAAAATCTATCAATTTAATCACTTTTGCAGTACAATATTTTACACAAGAATTACAGACCTTACAAAACACAAAAAACCATGTTGTGTAAGCACACCTCTGGTATGATTATCTTGACATTTTGGAAGCCTTTGCACTTTTCTACACAGTCTGTGAGCCTAAATGTGTGCCAAGTGGTCATATCGGCATAAGACTTTCAAATCCATGAATAATATCAAATACCACTACTCCTCCAGCTTTTCAATGTAAATCCCTCTGCTGGTCTATAAACTTGCTTGCCCTGATGGAACGCCACGGCTCCAAACAGTGGATGCAGCATATTAACTACTACTGTTGTCAAACAATATCATATGAATCCAAAAGATCACAAACAGCACAGTCACATTATTACTGAGCCACCGCTCAGACAAACACTTGTATTAATAAAATATGTCTATTTTACTGATAAAAAAACATAAGGCTTCCATGGCTGCATGTATACACAGTGTACAGCCAGGTATACAGCAACACAACACATTGTGAGCAACGATGAGCAGAAATAACAGCAAAATGCTAGAGAATTTTATGCCTTGCATAACCGTACATTCGTCATCAAATAGGGATTGTTGCCATTTTCTGCTTGCTCTATAATGTGTCAAGAAGTACCAAAAATAGTGCTCAATTTTATATCTTCAGATATTTTACTGTGTGTGACTATAACTCACAGTACAGCAGGACATACTGGAATCGGAAAATTTTAGAACTTTGTTTATATTATGAACTTCAATGATGAAACTTGTGACCATTTTGTAACATCAATCATTTCACCACAACACTAAACTGAAAAATAACATATATGGATGAAATTTCAAATAAAATGGGAGAACCAGTTAAAGCAGAATCTGTACCTCGTTTGGTCTACAAACCATTTTGCTGAAACTGCTTCTTTAGAAATATATATTTCAGTTCTTTACCTCCTATATAATTACACTGCCACAGCAATAATGTCCATACAATAGAACAGTGTCATTATTCAAATAGAAACACACAGGCTAAGAGGGCCAAGTATGCAGGAAAACCATCACCAACAACCCTCCCTGTGTTTGGGTAGCATCATTTCAAAGCTCATTACACTGGTGCACTTTGCACACAGTATTACTCTACACTTGTCTGAGAGACTAATATATAACATCCAGCCTGCTTTATTATCCTTTATTAAGCCAGTGGATGCTAACTGAGCATGTCTCCAAATAAAGTTAAGACCGCAGCTATGACTGCATGCTAACTCAAACACATTTGACTTTGCATAGGTCATAAATAGGCTCACATAGAAATACTGTACACATCGAGTCCATATGCAGATCAGTGCAGCTGAACAGTGCTAATAACAGCCTGACTCAGTGAATAATACCAACATTATAATGATAATGCCTCATTTAGTGTGTAAAAAACAAACGTTGAAATGTTTCATACACATATTCGGGATTTATTCGTGTTTTCTTAAACTGAATTCATTTAGAACAACAGATCATATATGTGCTCAGATGATGACGGCCCAGCTGCACACACATCTTTAAACAAAATAATCCAAATTTCAAGTAACACATTAACAAGTTTTCATAAAGAATTTGAATCTTATCGGGTTGGAGAGACATTTTTCCACACACTTGTTAGTGAATGAGGTCCACTGATTTTTCATATAAAAGTTTGGAATCACTTACCAAGAATTTCATCAAAGATTTTGTACAGTCCAGGAACATAGGTGATTTCTCTCTGATTCATTCCTATGTCTTCATCAAATACCCACATTTGCTAGAAGAGTTGCAAAAAACAAAACACATTAAAAATAATGACAATAATCGAATTATGCTTATAGCACTAGACTGAAGGAGTAAGCTTAAGGAATGTCAAGATTATATTCATCAGGAGAGTCTCAGGAAGTAACAGAAGATACAGAATTCTAAATTAAAATGGGGCCATTAAAACAGGTTTTCAATTATAGATTCAGTTACTGATTATTCCTTTAATTAAAAACTCTGATTACATTTAAAAAGCATGATTTGGTAAAGAAAAACAAGAAAGCAGATCTTTAGAAACAGATGGATTTTTTGAATGGTTCAAACTATAGCTATACTGGTGGACAGACATTTGTATGTATTATTTTACTGGGTGTCTTGGAAGATCCTGAGAGGGTACTTGTGTTAACTAGTCAATTAACTCTTCTAAACTGGGCAAACATTTGTGTACATAATTTGCAAAAGACAGATAATCTGTCACACTACCTACTGTACACTTCCTAAATGACACAGCCAAAAGACAATGGGCTCTGTACTACACACAACAGTAAAGATGGGGGACAGTTCAAAACCAAAGGACTTTTACTGTGAGCAGGGTTAAGGCAGCTCCTTACGACACACTTACAGGGAACCTTTTGAGGTAAAGTTAGTGTGCTACTCTAGCAAAACACATTTTCAACTGAAGACAGAATCATTTTAGTAGATAATTTGAAGAAAAAATAAAAATAAGGATTGTTATTCTATAAACTCCTGACACAAAAATAAGCTTGAAGCACTCTTTGTAAAACGCCAGTGAAGTACAAAAAAAAACTGCAATTCTGCAAGTAGTTCTGTAGCCACCAGCAGAAGGCAGTTTCTTGGGGACCCACCTGGGTTATTGGCTCAACTGAACCAATGTACGTGTCTGGACGGAGGAGGATGTGCTCTAGCTGGGTCTTCTTCTGGTACACTCGCTCCACAGATAACTTGGAACCCTTGTCTTTCTTGGCCCCTTCCATTTTTCCAGCATCCCCTCTGCCATTTGCAGCCTCCTGTTAGACAGAATGGTTTTAGTTGCGAGTTCATTTATTGCTGTATGAGACACCCAGGATATATACAGAATTAAATTTCATTGTTACTGGAGGGCAGGGGCTCTAATCCACCCTCTTTATTCCAAACTACATTGTTATAGTTTTTATTTTGAAAGTTGTGAAAAATACCAGCTTTAACTTTTAGTGAACATACATTACTGTGGAAACATCTTGAGTCACTTTTCATCTCTTTATGTTTTACTAGGGAAATG
This sequence comes from Etia nguti, assembly GCA_015106755.1. Taxonomy (NCBI): domain Eukaryota; kingdom Metazoa; phylum Chordata; class Actinopteri; order Cichliformes; family Cichlidae; genus Etia; species Etia nguti. The sequence goes on along the minus strand of VUQG01029517.1, from coordinate 7,775 downwards.
GGAAATAGGTGCAGCAAAAGTACTGAAACATCTGGAAACACAGATGGAATAGCACAGTATAATCAGGCAATTATACGTTTTTTTCCCCTCCATTCTAACAAGTTAGAGATATTTGGCATGATCTCCTTTATTCTTCAACATAGCCTTAAGTCTCTTAAGTTTTCTTTTAATTTCTTGAAGCCTTCCTCAGGAATCATTCTCCAGGGTTCTTGCAGGACTTTCCAAACCTCTTCTTTGGGATCAAAAGGGTATTCGTACGTAAATACCACCACAAGCAGACACAATAAAAGCATTAGCACCTAAAAAGAGAGCTACTTCAACAGCCTCCAGCAAAGCACGACGCTTTTCAAAATATGCAAGAAAATTGTTCTCAGTGATTGTGGAACCAACAGACATGTTCCACCCCTGGAGGCAAAAACACACCTTTGACTACAACCAGGCTGTAAAAGAGGAGATATTAGCAGCTTGTGATGGGTGACTCAAATGTAAACAAATGACTCTGCCTCGTATTGCTGTGTAATCGCTAGTTGCACTCAGTATGACAAGATAAGTAAATAGTGGATGGAATTTACTGATGCAGTTATATAGTGTAAAAAGCAGGTTTTAAGCTGCTGGTTAAAAAGCTCCAAGCTTGGCATTAGCTTCAGGGTGGTTGTAGCTCACGAGGTAGAGCAGGTCATCTGCTTATTGGAAGGTTGGTGGTTCGATTCCTGGCTGTTCCAGTATGCATGCCAAATATCCTTGGGCAAGTTACTAACCCCAAGTTGCTCATATGAAAATTGGAGAAAATACATTACTGTGGAAACGTCTTGAGTCACTTTTCATCTCTTTATGTTTTACTAGGGAGATGTGCTCTTGTGAATGAAGCAAGTTGTGTAAAGTGTTTTGAGTGCTCAAATAGAGTAGAAACAGTTCAGGATACATCATCCCAGCTAGAAAATGTTTTTCATAATGTGACAATTTTATACAGATTCCTGATGATTTATTAAGTTATTTTAGTTACTGTTAAACTACCTAATTTGTGCTTATATTTGATTTATGTTGTCTCAGTTCTATTGCACTATAATGCCGCTCACCGGTAAATAAGGACTGCATTTGATTTACTTACACTTATAAATGTTTCTTTTTGCAAACATCAATAAAACACTTCAGTACATTGTTCCATAGCATCAGCATGGAACAATATACTGAACAATATTATTTCAAATTTTCTTGAAATAATATGCTATAATCTTAACCTCTACTTGAAAGCCACCGTTCCACTGAGAGCACTTCCAGAAACATTTATTTTCTCCACCAATTTGCTAAAATTTTTAAGCTCAACCTGCAAAATGTACTGAGATATGCAAAATGTTTAGTTAAAATCTCTGCTAAACACCTTGTTGGTGGGAGCACACTAAGAACAAATGATATGCTTTAGTGACAGACTTTTAGTAACAGATTGCATAAAAATAGCAATTAGCAAATTTTTAATTGTAAGTTGTCTGTTACGTTCTCAAGACTTTTTCATAGTAGTGGTAAATTAATGAGAATAAACAACAAAAGGACAAATGTTTAATTTCTGTCTGTAGTTCATAATCAAAATATGTCTATATGTTTTGGTCATGAAGTGATAAATATAACTATGCTTATATTATTATATACGCTTTAATATATATGAATTGATGATATTCTAATAAATATATTTTCATACACTAACAAGCAGGAATTCCCAAAAACAAGGGAGGGGGGGGGGGCGATCTCAGAAACAAAACGTATTCACCTTATTTCAACAAATTCATACATTTCAACAGGCTTAAACAACAGATAATAACCACTGATCACTTTGATAAATGCTAAGATTCAAGTTCAGCCTATTAGTAAAATATACTCATATAGTAATTCTAATGGTACTGAATGTAAACCGTGTGTCACACAAACCTGTATTTGAAAAGCATCAATTACAGTCACCTGTCAATGCAGTACTTGAAATAGCTAATTATTCGTACCAATAGCAGGTAACTGTTGTGTTACAAGATTTTTGAAGCGCATGTAAACACCTGCATTTTTAAACATGTACTTTATTTCAAATCTGTTACTACAGTATTACTCAGTACTCATACAGCAAAAGTGGATATTAAAACAATATTAATGCTGCGGAGAAGTTTATATGCAACTCCACACCAAGCGGATGGTGTGAATGGGTCAGACTGACGAAGGGCAGAGAGCGGTCTGAATCACCGCACAACTATAGTATGAAGTGCTGCGCTGGCTCGCACTTGTGATTCCTATTCATTTTCAATACATCGCCTACAGCATTTTTCATCACGTATTAGCGGTACATGTAGTGGTACATACTGTAACCAGACAACAGTCATGTAAACCAGTCTCGACGAGACGCTTCTTCCAACTTTCGCTTGAAGAGATAAACAAGGAACCATCACGGTAGAAGAAAAAGATGAATGTCGCGTTTGACCTCCCGGCCCTTCACGTCTACAAGACTCAACCCATTTCACTGCTTTTTAGCCGAGTTGGAATTTAAATGGAGACTGTAGATGGCTCATCCTCAACAATTGTATGATTAGCCAGTAGAATAAACATACCGGCTAGCGATGAAATTTAAATGCCATCGAGAGGCAATAGTCCAGGTTCGCGCTGTCCTTGGGTTGAAACAACATTTAAAAGTATTGCGACAGCGCTATTACTTTAAAAAAAATTAAATTATTTTTTTGAAGCCAAGTTGGTTACTCGTGTGCCAAACAAACTTACCATCCAAGCCAGAGCGCCGCTTCCTGTAGCGCCGTTGGACATCTTCCTTTGTGATTGTTATTTTTTTTCTAGCTCGCAAAAGGTCTTCAGTTCCCGTCCAAGTCAAAGTCCGTCTACATAACAAAATGCCTTACTTGCTAAAACACACCCAAACCAGTCTATATCCCATGTCTTTTTTGGGTCGTTTAAAAGATAACTCTTAAAAATGTAAAGAAACAGGCAGACGATGGGAGCGTATCGCAGCTATTGTTAAAATCGACAAGCGCTGGCACAGTAGGCCTAAACTTCCAACAAAGATGCTAACCGGCTACAGGCTTACAAATAAATACTGTACAAAAGTCGCGCATTAAATATGTTTACAATTTGACATGAAAACGAAACATGATAAACGCACAGTTTAACTGAAACGCTCTAAAAATTGATTTAATTAAACACTTTGCATTTACACATAAACCCAGTATGAGCTAACCGCAGCTACCGCTGTCCGGCTCCGCCATCTGCAAGATATACGCCGAACCGTCTCGTAGAGATGCCGACCAATCAGGTGTAAGCTTTTCAAACGCACCGGCATTTCAACCAATAGGACAGGTCAACTTATAGTAACCCTTCCTCTTTTTTTCAACACAAGATGGCGGCAAAAGTCCGCTCGAGCTTCGTCACAGCAGGCAGCTTAATATATTAGTGCTACGCATACGTTGTTTTACCTTTACTCCAGGATTACCACGCGCCCTCACGTGTTTTCTTTAATTTAAATCTTACCATGAGAGCAACACTGCATTTTTAAATGTACTATCTGACACATAACTGAGTATTGTAGGTAAACAGCCCATTTTTAATTTGCAGACTTAACATCAAACAGTTTATTGGTAACAACAGACCTGCAGTACTCTGATGCTAACAGAACATCGGTCCTTTTCAGTAACTGAAATGTCTCCACGCACTACAAATTGCAAACACATTTACAGTGGAGGGAAACATTGCAAAACTATATGGCTTTATGGTTAAAACTGTGCAAGTCTCATGTTAAATGGCCTGCAGTCAAAGTAAGAGATTAAAATGTGTGACAGGAATGAAAGTCATATCTTAATGAGTCCATCATTAGGCCATGCATGTTCAATCATCCTGAGGAATTCTATATTGCACTGAAACTACAACCCAAACAGCTCTGAACATGTCAGAGTGATCAAGTATTTAAAAAAAAAAAAAAAAAACCCAAAGTGTTAAGCATCTTGAAGATGAATGATGACTTCAAATGCAGACTCCTCTGTCTCCTTCAAGCTCTGTCTGAACAGCTGAGAATGCTGCCATGCTGTTTCCTCCGTGCCCCCGCTGACTTCTGCTGCAACGATGAACTCTGAAGAGCCACACAGACTGGAAAAGGACTGCTTACTGCCATCTAAGAGTTCACAAGTGGAGGAGGAAGTCAGGTGGTTTCATGGCAACACAAAACAGGATGTTGAATATTTCAGAGTAAATGCCGATACCTCCGGAGAACTCTGTAGTAAACTGGCCCGCCTGCAAATGCCAGCAGGCTTTCCCAGAGTGGTAGGTCTGGCTACTGGCCATGATAGACACAGACTTTATCTTCATTCCTGCTGGAGCAAAGTCAAACTTCCAGCTGATTCTTCCTGTAGAAGAGCCTTCTGTTCGAGCAAGGTACACCTAAAGAAATGCAACCAGATCCATTCTGTGGAAATCCAGATTTTCTTGCCACTTTCACTCAATGTATTTGCTTTATTTCGCATTAAGAGACATTTCCACACCTACGGTTATTATCCATTTTCTAACCTGATAATCATTTTTTTAGTTTTAAACAACTGCTCAGAAAAAAATAACAATTTTACAGCTCAAAGGAGCACTTCTTGAGCTATGCTGTTTAAATGTAAAAAAAAAAAAACAAAACAAAAAAACAGTAGAATGAGCTTTAACAAAGGTTTGGACACTGTCCATTTAGAACATGAGACCAGCATTTGCTCACTTAGCACTTGAAAATGATACATATACAGAGAATAAAGATAAAAGATAACGACACTGCTATAAAACAAAAAACAAGCATACCATCTGCCAATCATGTTCCACCTTTCTGAAAATTGACTCCGTGCTCCACGCGCACTGAGACCAGCTCTGTATCATTTCAGAGCCATTGGACACTCGGCAGTACTGGTCTTTGGAGGCGCTGTAGCGTATGTGTAGCATCCTGTCACTCTTCTCTTTCTCAGTCGGAGTAAACACAAAACCTACACCCTGAAAAGAAAACACATGCACTTTTTTCAGTATAATGTATATTCAGATAGTTAACTACACTTCCAAACAGTGAACGTGCTCAGCAACTGAAGAGAGACCGCATCATCAAAACATGTTGATGTGTTATTTTTTGTGCATGTTTATACCATAACTACAGCAGAATCAGTAGGATATTTAGTCCTACTGATATTGCATAGCACTGTCTTGCATCTAACCTGGCTTACTACTACAGTCTCATCCTTTTGCACCATACCTTGGCTTTGCTTTTATACAACATGAGGATGCAGTGATAAGTCATTCATTTTTATTTTTAGTCTGAACCTGCACTTTTTAGCTTATAATAAGAATAAGGCAGGAGAAATGTAAAGTTAAGTATAAACTCAAGAGTAAGAACTTTCCATTTGCTTCCGTTTTCTTACTCCTGTTCAAAGTTGCAGGAATGTCATAAGAAACTAGTTTTCCATCTGTAGTAAGTCACCCTGAATCATCACTTAGTTGTGCTGCAGGATTTAATGTGATGGACTGTGAGCATGTTTATATACACCACTGCAGCATACGGTTACATTTTGTGCCTTAGTCTGTGTTTTTCCTGTCTTCCTGTGCTTTTTCTTCTCTCTTCTCTTTTTTTGTATTCCCTTTCCCCTCACCCTCAAACCAGCTGCAGCAGACTATATTCAGTTTTATTTATACAGCGCCAAATCACAACAACAGTCGCCTCAAGACGCTTTATACTGTAAGGTAGACCCTACAATAATACAGACAGAGAAAAACCCAACAATCATGTGAACCCCTATGAGCAAGCACGTTGGCGACAGCGGGAAGGAAAAACTCCCTTTTAACAAGAAGAAACCTCCGGCAGAACCAGGCTCAGGGAGGGGCAGCCACAGGCTTGATTGTTGAGGCCATCTCCAGAAATCTGTTGGATTTTTACCTTACAGAACAAAGCACCTTGAGGAGACTGTTGTATTGGCGCTAAATAAAATCAACCTGAATTGATCTTCCACACACAGACAAATATTACTGGAGTTTCTGACGTGCTCATATTGCTGATGGGAAGAAGCCTGTTTAAATGTCTGCTCAAACAGATATGCGAGAGGCCATATTTTGTTGTAAGGTACCTCTGTGGAGGTTTTTTCATTGCTTGCTCTGGTCTCTCCCCGAGCTATTCTCCAGGCCAGAGAGCCAGAGTTGCGTCCGCCTAGCTCTCCTGGTTTAGGTTTCTTCGGAGAGATGAACTCCACCAACTCGACAAGCAGCCTCTCTGCCAGTTCTTTCTTCCCCTCTGGACTCAGGGACTGCTGCCTCTTTAATGACAGAGCAGAAGGAGGGTGCTTTACACCAGAGATACCACAGTAATTAGTCTGTTAAATGAGTTAGTCTTACCACTGCAGAGAGTCTATTAATGGTGTGCAGCAGCCAGGCCTCCTGAACCCTGGTCCTTCTCAATAAAACCTCTGGATGATTGCAGGAATACCTCCATGTCACATCAACCACCTACAGCACAAATCCACACATACCCACAACTTTTCAAACAACCAGCAAATTCTTAATTATCTGAGCCATGTTCTTAAGATAGTGAGGGCTATTTCTTTCCCCAAAGATATCAACATGAAACAGGCCATCTCAAACACAGCAATATAATCTTATATATAGACTTAATGCAACTTTGACTTTGAGGGGGAGTCGATATCTAAACACCAGTAAACACAGAAACATCTACACCTCAACACAAGGCGAGAATGTACAGTGCAAGTAACAGCATTCATATTAAATAATAATACAAAAAGTAGTACAAGTTACAACAGTACTAGCATGTGTCCATTTCTTGTACCTGGTCCTTGGAGAAAGCCAGAACATAGGCTAATTTTTTCCCCCAACCGACCTCATACAGAAGAGGCTTATCACAGACATTCTCACATGGGTCACAGTGTAGCCAACGGCGCTGAGAGACAGAATAAATCTCTGTCCACACATGGTCTGAAACAGCACAAGGAACACGACTCATTTCATACACACATGTACACTAACAGATCAAGCAGGAATTTTGGGAGATTTGATTACATTTTCTTAATGTATCAAGCAGGTGTGAGCCAGTCCTGTCAACATATACACTGAAACTCATCTTTTGGGTTACTTAAAATGATACAAACTCAAATTAAACAGTCTGTATGATCCAGTGACGCTGAGAAATGTAAGTGCACGACAGAGCAGAGTAAATCAACATCTTTCTGAGAGCAGAGAAGCAGAAAAAGTGATGTAGGAGCTTCACTGGCCAATGACGTACATACCTGTGCTGTCCCAGATGTACCTGGCCTCAAGGCCGACAGCCCTGCAGCACAGGGTAAAACAGTTGGCCCATTCCCCACAGCGCCCTCTCCTGGTTTCCAACAGCTTCTCAGGATTGTTATACCTAGTGTTAAAAACAACAACAGACTAGGCATCCAAAATGTTTGTTTGTTTGTTTGTTAAAACAAAAACACACACACACACACACACACAACCCCGTTCAGCTATCTTAGTGAGGACCTTCATTGACATAATGCTTTCCCTAGCCCCTTACCCTAACCATTAAAAATGAATGCCTAACCCTAAACCTAACCATAACCTAATTGTAACCCTGACACTAAAACCACATTTTGACCCTCAAAAATGCCTTTAAATGCCTTCAAATTTGTGAGGACCGGGTTGTGTGTCCTCACAAGTGACTGTTGGTTCTCACAAGTATAGTAGAATGCAGATTTCGGTCCTCACAAAGATAGCTAGACAGGAACACACACACACAC
>VUQG01029516.1:5006-23104 GCA_015106755.1 Etia nguti | reverse complement strand
CAAAGGACATTTTTGTTTATTCAGTCGCCGTTGACAATTAAAAACTGCACATTAAGAACCCCAGTAATTGTGTCCTGTGTGGCTAACCATTTCCCAGGCTACAATTTGGTTAAATTTCCTTCAGCAAACTGTACCTTGACTCGATGCTTTTGTTAGTCAGCAGCAAGTTTCTGGGAATAGGTGTTCACATTAGCTGGTTTCCTGACACAGATGAAGGTTTTAAGCTTAGTCTACAAATTTTTAATATGGTTGAGGTCAATGTTTTGGCAAGGGCATTCCTGAAGCTCGGTGTTCCAGAAACAGTTTTGAAAAAACTAAAAGAAAAAAAAAAAAACTTACAGAACAGCATTCAAGAATGTCATGTAGTCCTATGAAAGTGTAAAATTAAAGTTATTCAGAAAGTCACTATGCATTCCTGTACAATTTTCTTACAGTCTTCATTCAGTATGTGCACAAGGACTTGGTGATCCATGCTTGTCTGGTATGTATAAAATTATTATGGAAGCTTGTGTTTTATCCTTTACACAAAAGCTAAGGTAAACGCTAAACTCAGCAGACATTCAGTTGATGTCAACACATAAAATTATAACTTGCCTGTCCATTTCTAATACTAACCTAGGACAAAGCAAGCATAACAAATGAATAAGGTGATGTAAAGGAATGACTGTTTTCATTTTCGTGCAGTGACTCTTGTTGGGTCTGCGCTTCAGCAGGCCCGCTAGTTCAGAGACTCATCACTCATGAAGAAAGCAAGACAACGTAACCGGTTTTTACTTGCTAGCAAGGGGAGCCGGACAGCAGCATCTCTGCCCTCGGTCTCAATAACTACAAAGAACCAGCTTCCCCTGCAGCCTTTTATTCTGTGACACACAGTTTCACAAACACCCATTGTAAAACCCCCCTATGGTCACAAAAGGTTAAAACACTGTGTGTGTGCGCGTGTGTGTGTGCGTACATGACTTCCTGCCACACAATATATGCTTACAACTGTTTAACCACATTTCCTAGTTATCCAAAGGTCATCTGCCCACAACCGTATATGGCTTAACCCCTTTAATGGTTCACCATATACAAGCATAGGGCTGCTGGGTTCCCGCTTTTTGTGGTCATATTTTTCTCCATCTTCCCTGAAAATCAACATATTTATGATGTGAGGGAATGCACAAACAAATTAAAAAAGAAAGTTTTTCAATTTCTGTGCACATCCCCTCACATCCTTTCTAATAGTTTTACCAATCTCCCTTCAAGAATTTGCTGACATCTGCAAGTCTTTATATTGAGACTATGATCAATTGTTCTCTCACTGACATATTTAGAAGCTGTTTTGAAAAGTAGCTGGGAATGGCTATGATGAATCATTGATACAGAACAACTCAACTGCAACAGAATCCATCAACACAATATGTAGTTAGAACTCCAGGAAGATGCACATCAGGTAACACCATAGGTTAAAGTGTAGATCATGTCACAGGGTTTCAGAGGGGTCTGTGGCTATGACGTATCTATGGGGTAGATTTAATGCCCTGTAACAGTCACCTAAAGCTTTGTTCTTAGATCACTTCACCAATGGCACTAGCAGTGATCATGCTTTACTCTTACTAGTATTTTACTACAGTGACTCCAGTCTTGGTGGTTGTGGACAGGGTTGTACTGTTTTATGTTTCATGTTAAAAACATTATTAGCCCAATTTTAAAATGAGTTGAAATTGAATTAATGAATAAAGGAAGTTTAGCGAATATAATATAAATTATTATATTCTTGAATATTATATTATTATATTATTATATAAATTATATGGTTAAACAGGATTACACACTGAAGATATCAAAGTTTTTGCTGATCATGAATCATGAATGGTTGTGTGGCAGGCAGGATTAGGACCCAGATTCAGGACTTGCGAGACACACAAGCACAAGGAAACTGTCCAGTGGTTTAGCCCATCCAACGGGCTAGACAGAGGAGACATCGTAGGTCTGGGGGCTGACCGGGAGGTCAGAGAAATTCTGAAACGATGGTGTCTCTTACTTTTTCCATGGAGGACATTGATGAGGACAAGCACTTGGTTTGTCAAAGCAATGAAACCATCTAAGGGTGATCCAAGTTGTACTAGAGCTACAGAGCCATGGCTCAGTGTCTGAGTGTCTAAAGGAGTCTCACAGACCTGAATGTGAGCATGATTATTAATTCTTAACTTGTTTGATCTGCTGGTCATCATAAACAAGCACAAGCATAAATTTTGAACTTTTAACTCTATTTTCATAAGTTTTACAGCTTTTCCTTCCCACTGATAAAACCTTCCTTATAGCCATTCATACTACACAAAGTAACTATGTCACGGCTGAGCAGCCGGTGTGTTTGTGGAGTGGACCCAAGTGCAGACATGGAAGAAGACGGAAGTTTAAACAAAAGGTGAGCTGTTTATTCGGCTGAAAAAATAGGAATACAAAACAAGGCAAAGCATACAGGGGGCGTAAACTAAAACTAGAACCTAAACTGGGAAAGCTAGACTATGACAACCAATGTTCCCTCTAATTTTTCATGTGTCTGTGAGCAACATCAGACGCATGCACTGTGGTCACACCAGCATCGCATCCATCCAAGTTACGTGGTTTAGCAAAAGGATCAAATTACAGCATTTACATTTATGTTAGAATACTTTGAATGAAGTGCTTTAGCCCACTTACAATGAAAATTTTAAAAAAGTCTTGTTCATGACCTGTGTAGTATGTTAACACTATTAGAATTAAAAAATAACTTTAAATCCAATTTTCAAAACACACTTAAGATTTTTTTTTATAAAGCTCTGACTTGTATTATGAGTAGGAGTCTATGTGAGGCTCCTGTTGTGCACTGAGCTCCTGACTGTGGTCTGGGAGAGAGTCCTGTAACTCTTTGTCTGCAAAATACAATATATAATGACCAATGTTGTGCAAGTTACTTTGAAAAACTAAATAATTATATTTACTAGTTATATCTTCAAAAAAGTAAGAGTTTTGCAAACAACAAAGTTATATGCAGCTATTTACCTAAAAATGCAGCCAAGGTGGGGTTTTTTTTATAAACATTTCAAACTATTTACAGAACAATCGGGTGTTCTGCATCAAATGAGATACCACACAAATTATTTGTGCCACTCCAAAAATTAATTTCTGTTCACTATAAGATAAAGGGGAACATCACAAGCCTGATACCTGCAGCCCTGACAGCAGGTGTAGTATCACTCCCATTTTCCACCTGGAGACAGTGTTTACACCGTAATCTGCCTTTGAGCGAACTTCCCCCTCTTCTTAAACAACTAAATGCCATGCTGCCATGTCATTGTTTGATTGGTTGACATGGTATATTTTTCCACCACTGGGAAAGGGGGGGGGGGGGTTGTTTTTGGTTTTTATTTTTGCTCACAATCGGAGAGTGATTTCGAGCGCTTTCCTTAGAAAACACAATTTTTGCAGTTTCTTCCTGTTCTTCCTGACAGTATTCTGGAAAAAAAACATCAGGTATATTTTTTTATCATAACTCTGGTTTTACATAGCCTATCAACACTATTTAAAAACTGGTAAATAGTTTTATGTCCACACTTTTTAAACAAAAATTGAGAATCGGGGTTGTCTTAGGTTGACATCTTAAATTGGTCATGCGATTGGTTTACCATGACTACTTCATTCTTCCTCAGCCAATCAGCAGCACTTGTGCAATTGTTCCCCCCTAGCTCCCGGTAAGCTGAAGACAGCTTCGAACGTCTGTATGTTGAAAAATAGTAATACAGTGGTCCCTCGCTATAATGCGGTTCACCTTTCGTGGCCTCGCTGTTGCACAGATTATTTTGGGTGCAATTTTGCATGTTTTTTTTTTTGTTTTTTTTGTTTTTACAGTACATTGTGTTCTGTGACCTGATCGGCTGTAGACCATTGTCAATCAATGTCATTCAATCTCCTCCGTGCCGTGTCTCCTGTACAGTACAGAATGCGTTCAGCTTGTCAGATTTACATGAATCTTCGATCGCTAGCAGTGTGACTCTGAATGCTGTTCTGTATGTTTGTAAGTTTTCTCCCTAACAAACACAACAATGTCGACGAAACGTTTTGCACCATCAAAGGCACCTGCGGTTGCCTTTGGTTTCATTCTATAATACTGGACTTATTTACGAAGGTTTGAATTTTGAGAGTGTTTAAACAAGAGAGAAAAGTGTGAAAATGTTCATGCCTGTCTGAGAAAGGTACATAAAGTGTGTAGTGAAGGGTTTTACAGCCTTAAAACATCTATAATAATTGTAAAAAATAAAGTTGGCTACTTCACGGATTTTTAGACTGTAACTCCCGCGATAAACGAGGGACCACTGTACCGCATTTTCTTGTTAGTAACAGCGTTGTAAAGATAGAAATAGTAATTATTCAGATTATTAGTTGCTGAAAAAAGTAACGGCCGTTATCTCCATCACTGATAATGACACAACTATTTGCATTTCTACTACTCATAAACTAGTGACAGTATTTAATGATCAATATCCACAAATGAAAAATTGTAAATAAATGACACTAGATGAGCACAAATCTGACTGAGAACTTAAACTTCACCTTAATTTTTCCATCTCTCCTTCTCACATCTCCAATGGTTGTACAAGTTGTCATTAGCGTGTCGTCACTCCACATTGGCCACACCGCTTTGCTAGCTAAAACACCAGCTGTGTCCCAAAACCTAGGCCGCATCCTTCGGAAGCCGCATTTGTAGACTGATTACGTCACAGCCAGGCAACGAAGGCTGTCCCAATTCGAAGGCTGCTCCAAATGCAGCCGACAAATTCGTCCTTCATTTCCCCGAATTTGAAGGATGGGTCGGTTGTATTCTTCATGGCCCAACCTATCCCAGAATTCATAGCACGGCCCAGCCAATTCCAGTTTCCAACAATGGCGGCAGTTACTTAGTTTTAATATGACTCCGATTACTCTTTCCTGTCACAAAATAAACTTTTAACATATTTTCAGGCAAGAATGTAGCTGTGTAAACTTCAAATATCTGCTCGGTTTATCACGACATCACATATTTGCAAAAATGCTCCGACGTTTTCGGAGACGTCTGTTACCCACCAGATCGATAGGTAGATATGTCTTGATGCATTCTCAATCATCCAGGAAGGTAAATCTCCAAAAGTTGATCTTAATTATGGGCTGGGCTGAATTTGCATAATTAAGATTAAGGAACTGACCTCCCAGCCCATTGTTCCTTCAGTGGGCTGGTTTCAGTCATTATGCAAATGTACTGTTTATAAGATTGGGGAAACCTGCAGTCAGCTGAGACTGAAGAAGTCACTTGGATGAGTGACGAAACGTTTCTCCCACAAAACGCTACGTCCAGATGAACAGAATCAACTTTTGGAGATAGGTAGATATATAAGTCACTTAGATGACATAAAAATGTTATTGTTTGGCTTTTTTCTGTGTTTGAGATTAAAGTTATAGTTTTCACACGGAATAAATGTCAAACAGAAAACTGATTAAACAGAAGTGTGAGATGGTAGAGAATTTACTCCAATGTCCTGTTATATATTAGCAAGCGAGGAGCAGATGGATGAGTTCATTAAACTCCACAGAGACAGCTGCTGACGCAAATCTTAAAGCTCGGTCTTCGAAGGACCTGGGCCACGTAGTGCACGAAGGCCGGGTCCTCCGAAGGATGCAGCCTTGGCGGCACATAAGGACGCTGTCATAGCCTGTCAACAACATTGATTAGCTGCATATATACGAACGTGAATCGCATCATTGGCTGGAGCAGCCAGTCACCGGTCACTCGCTGACTCACACTGTAAAACAGCACACAATTGTTACCTATTTCTTTTAATTTCAATTCAGGTTGTATTTTTTTTTGAGCGCAGCACAGATTTTCTGTGCACGGAGACCAGTGCGTGATTGTGCTCGCGCGCAGGGAACAGTGATGACAACTATAGCAAAGTGACATAAACATGATTCTGTGCAGGAGCATGCGAGAGACTATGATGAGAAAACATGAACATGAAACATGACATGACCTGAACAGAATCATGAAATACTTTAAAAACTCCTGATGTGAAGGAAAACAGACTACCTGACAAGGAATGAATGAAAACACACTGACTAAATACACACAGGACATGATCAGGGGAAGTGGAAACACATAGGGAAACAGCTGACTAATGATGCCACAGGGGAAGTAAAACAAAATGTATTGAACAAAGAAACACTTCAACAGTAAAACCGGAAATGTGGAGAAATGTAGACATGATAACACAAGCTTGACAACATGAAACACACAGACAAGAAACATATGCTAGACTAACACAGAAGACAGGAAAAGACTCACGAACACGGAAACATAGGTGATAACACAACTAGACTAAACTTCAACCCTAACTAAGAAGAATACCACAAGAACTTAACATATTTCAATATAACCTGAGAAATCAAAAATACAAGATAAACAGAAAATGCTGGGTTGCAGACCCACTCCCCCTGACAAACTAAGCAATAAACAATAAATGACATTAAAAAATTCAGATTTTCTTTTACAACCACAGTTGTAAAAAAACATGTAAAATGAGTATGAAACCCCTGAGCTAAAGAGAGAGGAGAAATTTTAAAAAAAAAGAAGCAAAAAACAAAACAAAACAACACACTTTTTATAATGAGTTCAGTCACATGTTGATTTTGTTAAAACTCCATCCAGTCAACCTATTAATCAACCAAAAACCAAGACAGACTTTTAATTCATTTGAAAGCCTGATGCTTAGCCTTGTCTGCAAACTGCAAAACTCAAAAACCAGTCTTATTTCTTATCATCTATCGTCCACCTGAGCCTTACACAGATTTTCTGTCTGATTTCTCAGACTTTTTATCCGATTTAGTGCTCAGCCCAGATAAAATAATTATTGTGGGTGATTTTTAACTTCCATGTAGATACTAAAAATGACAGGTTCAACGCAGCATTTAATCTGTTATTAGACTCAATTGGCTACTCTCAAAATGTAAAAGAACCCACCCACCACTTTAATCACACTCTGGATCTTGTTTCAACATATGGCATAGAAACAGGTTTTAACATATGGCATAGAAACAAAGGTGGTATTCAGAATACAGTTACTTTGTTGAAATAAATGGATTACATGGCGGTCTTTTCCTGTTTCATATGTAAGGCTATGCCCTCTCTGTTTTTGGTAATTCCACGCCAGTGGAAACCCAAAAAAAACACGCATTAAGAGGCTCTAATGCCTGGGTCTCAATCTCGCGGACCATGCCACCTCTACTTTCGCCCGCATAATGATGTGAAGAAATATTTTAAAAAATTATTACTCAAAAAATTCTTTAATATGAAGGCAATAGGCAGAGTGTTACAGGCATAGCCCTAAAAAATGTAGCCTCATGGGCAGTGTAGTCCGTGCTGCAGGGAGAATGGACTGCCATACCCGTTACGTGTCTGTGAGCGTGAGGGAGGGAGAAAAAGGAGAGTGGAAAAGTACGAGTTGTCACCGAGTGGAAACGGGAGATGGAAGCATGTAAATAAAATAATAACCACTGCAGCCAAAAAGAGTGCCTGACGAGCCCAGTTATAAGTAGGCTGTTAAGACTCGACTGTACACTGTGTTCGTGTTTTCCTCCGAAACAATAAGTTCTGTTGGAGCAGCCTTTCAATGCATCTCTCTGTCTCTCACTAGCAAAGTTCACCCAGACAACAAAGTAAAGCTAGTTTTCGGCTACGAGCCCGACACGGAACCCAACATATTAGCCAGAGGTCCCTTTACTATGGTTCGGAGCCGCGGACCTGTTTTATATACGAGATCGCTGCAAAAAGTGCAGCCTTACCTAATGTCCACCCTACTGTTACTCATTTTATATTAAGATTTAAAAATCTAGTTGGTATTGGTATGGCGAGTAACCTTTAGTAATAGTAATACATCACACTGCAATAGAACAGTTGTAAAAAGCATGATAATATATTAAGTAATCAAAGTATTCAGAATATGTTACTGTCATTGAGTAACGTGATGGAATACGTTACAAAATACATTTTGAGGCATGTATTCTGTAATCTGTAGTGGAATACATTGTAAAAGCAACCTTCCCAACACTGTTTCCTGCGTATCACTAGAGAGAGCCCAAGTACCACCAGTGGTACGCATACCACAGTTTGAGAATGACTGCACTAAATAAATGAGGTAATCAAGGCAAAAAGGAAATACCCGGTGAACATGGCTGGCAACAATCTAGCCGATGGAACGGGGGAAGCAAAACTGAAAATGACGCACACCAGACATGAGACTAAGTAAAACAGGAAGTACAGGAAACACACACACTGAGAGTCAGACTGATGAAAAGAGGGAGCAAGAGAGGGCAAGGATGAGAGAGCAAGGGACGAGAGAGGGCAAGGGGCGAGAGAGAACGAGAGCAAGGGACCCACAGAGACATGACCGGGGAAACATGCAACTGTCACGGCACGGACTAACTATGAAAACAATGACAATGGACAAGAACATGAAACTGAACAGGAACATGCGATGACGTAACTATGAAATAAACCGAACATGAACCTGAAAAGTGGGAAGTGAAAACTCTGTGACGACCTGACAAAGAACAGAAGGAGACAGAGGACTTAAATATACAAGAGGGTAATGAGGGAAGTAGACACAACAGGGGAGACACAGCTGACACAAATGAACATGACGCCACAGGGGAAAGTAAAACAAAACATATTGAACATGGAAAACTTAGACTCTTCAAAATAAAACAGGAAACAATTGGAGAGACATAGACATGAGACACAAGCTTGACAAGGTGGACACAACACAGACATGAAACACATGACAGACTGGACAGAAAACATGACACATAAACCAACAACACCAGGAGACAGTACAGACTTTACAGGAAGGCAGACATAACACAGGAGATGATGGGGAGAACACACAGGAGTAAGACTCAGAAAAACAGGACACAGAGACAAGACCAGGGCATGAAAAGGGACCTAATAACAAACCAGACAACAAGAAACAAGTATTTGGTTTATATTAGACATGCTTCCTGTGCACAGTATCATTAGAAAGCATAGCATACATTTTGACCGCTATGCAAATGACACCCACCTTTATTTATCCATTAAGCCAGATAACATACACTAATTAGTTAAACTACAGGAAAGTCTTAAAGACATAAAGACCTGGATGACCAGTAATTTTCTGCTTCTAAATTTAGATAAAACTGAGGTTATTGTACTCGGCTGCAAAAATCTTAGAAATATAGTATCTAACTAGATGCTTACTCTGGATAGCATTACCATGGCCTCCATTAACACTGTGAGGAATCTTGGAGTCATTTTTGACATTGGCTTTTCTTCGTTTGCTCCCTGTTAAATCTAGAATCAAAATTTTTAAAATCCTTCTTATCACATAGAAGGTCTTAAATAATCAGGCCACAACTTATCTTAATGACCGTATGACCCCATTAGCGCACTTCACTCCCAGACTGCAAACTAACTTGTGGTTCCTCAAGTACTTAAAAGTAGAATAGGGAGGTAGAGCCTTTAGCTTTCAGACCCTATTCTGTGCACTGCAAAAATGCCTAGTCTGCATATAGGAAATAAATACTAAATTTGTTACAAAAAGTACTGAAAACAAGTGAAATTATCTGTCCATGCAGAAAGTTGATTTTATTTAATAAGAAATCTTGAAATAAAAGATCACATTTGAGAATTCAAGAGGGTTAAAATAAGCTTTAAAAAGCTCAATTTTAGATAAAATTACCTGAAATCAAACTATTAAGTCCCCAAAGTAAGTTAAATATACTAAAATTAAGCCCTTTTTTTGTCACGGCCTGGGTAGTATTTATTGTGTTCCATTATCTCTCTCCTGTTACTCTGTCTCCCTGTGTCTGTATGTATGTGTTATTTACATTCGCGCTCCCAGATGTTTTGGGTTGCCGGAGGGATTGCGACCCCAGAAGTATTCCTGCGCTGGAGGCAGCAACATCTCGAGATGGGAGGGCATTGAAAAGAGTTATAGTAAAATCCACTGTGGACTGAGAAATGTCTCTTAATGAAGTAGTCTGAACATATCTGATGTATGGATTTAATGCATGAAAAGGCCACTTACCTCCACGTACATCAAAGGGGAGAGGAGGTTTCAGGACCTTCTTCTAAATGCCATAGAACTGCACCTTAGAACATCTACCCTTCATTTGATCTATACATTTGATCTATAAATTTACAGTTGGAGCCACCAACGATGCAACACAGTTCATCCATCGTGTATGACAAAGTTGTGCTCAGTTAGTCAAGAACTAACTAAACCTATCCAGAGAAAAACAAGGAATTTAAATGAAGGTAGTCAAGCTTACATTTCGAATGTCTTTGAAGCATGGCAATGCTTCAAATATTTTTGTGGGCCTGTCTTCTTCCATGTAATGACTGTATCTTCTTCTTCTTCTTGTACATATTGCTCAAGGTTTTGTAGTGCCTTGCTTGCATCTTCAGGCTGTCATGGTCTGCTAGGGAAAGCAAAGAGCAACTAGACTTCACAAAATCCACATTTTAAAGTTTCTAATATTTCTCATAAGGTTGTAGGATTGTTTTTAAGTTACTGTTTTCAGTTTAATATTTATGAGAATTAATGTTTAGGTTAAATATGTTTAAGTAATTAACTGACCCTATATGTCCTGATCATTTCCCTTTGTGTCCTTTTTTTTATAATGATCATGGATTTATACTTTGAACAGAATCAAATATTATTAAAAGGAAAGTTTAAGATGCCCACGAACAAAATCATGGTGAAAATAAGGTAAAGTTTGTTTACTGTATATCATTCACATCAGTGTGGAGAGTGATTATGAGCCGATCGATAAAAACCTTTTAGGTAATTTGATCTACGACAGAAACACTGTGATGAGGCGTGAGAGGTGCGACCAGCATGAGGATTTACATGTGTAAATAATCAGTATTGAATAACACCCAACTTGAGTTAATGCCACACCATTGTGATTTGTGGAAGGAACACTTAGAAAGGGGTTCATTGTTGTAACTATATAGTTGAACAAGCTGTAAGAGGAGCCACAGTAACAGGTAGCTAAGGGTGATGGTGGACTTACCAACAACATCATCTGGAGGTGCAGTTGGTGGACCTATAACAGCCCTGAGTGCAGAGCATGAGGCTGACTTTGATAATAGTGGTAGAGCCAGGGTAGTATTGTTTGACTTTGTTGGTACAGTGGAGGGTAGCTGCAATTGGGATGAGAAGATGAACAGAATTTAATAACAGGGAATAGCTAGAAAGTTAAGGCAAATATTCAACACTGTATAAATCTTGCAATGCGCTCTGAATAGAAAACACAGGGCACCTGTGGTCTCTTTGTAAGTTTGAAGTTTTATATGTCCAAAAGTCATTACTACAGCAGACCAATGTCAGTAGCCACCTGCATGTGAGTTGTCCTTGCTGAGGTCATCACTGCTCTCAAGAAGTATGGTGTAGTCACTTGAACCACTTGCTTCGCCACTTAAATCACTTTCAGTCCCATTGTCTGTGTCGTCTGAGCTGAAAAGAGTCTTCCTGGACCTGCCTCATTGCAGCATGGAGTCCTGCCTCATCCTTGGAGACTTCATGTTTTGGAGTCGTTTGTACAGTTTGGTGTAGATGGTCAGCTGTGGTAAAATAATATATATTTGTACATCCTTTTGTATCTCACTCAATTTTAGATATTGTAGTGGGAAAAGAATGACTCATGTATGGCATGTGTGTGTTTAGGATCTAAAAATTTTGGCGTTTCAGACTTTGCCAACTGTAGTACTACAACAACAACCAGCACTGTGGAAATATCGACTGATGGATCTTTGCCTGAAGTGCAGGAGCCTCAGGTTCTTGACAGCCTGGTCACGGTAAGTGTTAAACTAACTAAATAAAATCTAGTGTGACTTCTGATGACAAATTTAGCCATGTCTAAATCCACTTAGCAATTTAGTCAGTTATAGATAACAGCTGCTGAAACTTTAAACTCCATACATTTTTTAAAAAGTAGGTATTCTTAGTGATAGTTAACCTATGTAACTGATCAGTTTTCTAATCTGTGCTCTGGCAACTGTAATTCCAACAGGGAGGACTTAGCAGCAGATTTACTATAAAAATAAATAAATAATTTCAGAGAGAAACATTTTCTTAAAACCTGTGCTTACACAGTATAATTTTGTCCTTCCGTAGTTTCTTTGTTTTTGAGCACATCATTTGCGCCGCTCTTGACAGGATCCTGATTATTATTTAAAAATATTTTTCTGCTAGCCACTTAAATGGTATTAACAGGCCAAGGGAATATCACCCATAGCATTACACCATTTCCTTACTGGATTCCCACAAGAAAGTATGCTTTTTGAGGCAGAAACTCACCCAAGACACTCACATATAACACCTTGGGTCAGCTGACAGTCATACACAGACACAAATATTGTCCACAACTAAGACTAAAAACATTAGTCTTAGTTGTTCCCACTTTTGTGTCATCACTGGTCTAGTCCAATCACCCGGCCTTCTTCAGGCCAATAAGCATTCACGCTGCATACTTTAAACCTCACTGCAGATCTGGCATTCTCCTTTTTATGGGTTGTTTGGAAATGTTCTTCTTGCCGTGTGCCACTGCCATCCTCATCAGATAATTTTCTTTTGGACAGTTTGGATTTCAGCCGTTCAAAAAGCACTAACTTGCGGCTGCTGGCCCTCCATCTGCAAAATCCAAATACTGCTAGACAATCACCATATGATGGCAAATAAGTCTTCAGCTCCTCATCTGTCAGTGTCTTATGGCACTGGCATCAATCTAAAGATGGAAAAATAATTAAATTTATTAAAACAAACAGCCTTGAAAATACAATCGTATTTTTAATTTAAAAATAATGAAGTTGAAAAGTTGCATTTCAACCAGTATCTTGTTGGAATTAAGTACCTTCTCATTCTCCAAGGTTTGTGTAGCAGTCCCCCGGACCAAGGAAGAACTAGAGAGAGCCTCGACGGGTGCAGTAATTTTTACTCCAAGATTCATTCAGAATCTAACAGTGCTGAGGTGTGCCAATGCACCGTGAAAACTAAACAGAAACACAAAACACATTTTCTTAGACGCTTATTACAAATATGAACTCAAATAAAGCAGAAAATACAACAAAATATCAACTAAGCAATCAAATACAACTTAAAACATGTACCTCGCTCCGCATTCCAAGGGCTGCAAATTGTTAATTTCGCTAGAGTCCAGTATCACGCTGCTTCACTTTTCACTGAGAGCTGCCTACTGGCACATGTGAGCCACAAAACCGGTCTGAGCTGGAAGTGCAGCTTGCTAACTAAGCGACAGAGCCCTCTACTGGACACTATGAGTAGCTGTTCAGGCTTAGATCAATAAACAAAAACTGGACCTTTATAGTTTGTATAATTTCCTCAGAGACTTCTCTTTGTTTCAAGAATTCCATCAAGTCTCCCATGCTGTAAGCAAGGATTTAAATTAAAATTACATATTATAAAGCCACTATATTATCATTGAAGTATCTGTGCCTACATTATGAGCTCTGACTGTGGTGGAGAAGTGGGAATTGCATTTTTAAGTGTCTATTTGCAATGTAACTGCAATCTGTATCATACTGGGAAGCTAACAAAACAGACCTGAAACCTTAAACGTACGGAGGAAACAGAGTGACTCAGGGAGACATCACAGATGGACTAGTGATGAGCACGAGAGGACACACAATATAAATACACAGAGGGAAACGAGGAAACCACACACAGGAGGGAGACACAGCTGAACTTAATTAACCTGACAAAACGGGAAGGGTGCGAAACTAAACACACTGACATCAGACACGGACCTTCAAAGTAAAACAGGAAATACACAGACTGAACTCAGAGACACGGTACAGACAGAGAACAGAGGGAACACACGGGCAGACACTAAACAGAGGAAGCACAGAACCAAAACCCTAAGAACTAAAACCAACTACAAAAACCAACCCAAATACATAGACAGAATACAATAGAACACAAGATCATAATAATAAACACAAAACGCTGGGTCAAATGACCCAGGACCATGACACTATCAGCTCAACAAACATACAAACTGCTTTTTGTAAACATCACAGTTTGTCTTACAGTGTGTTGGTAGCTAAAGGTCCAGCTGCTGTATTTCACAGGGAGAGAAAAGAAAGAGAGCTAACTTCACTCAGAGATTGAGAAAGATAAGAAAGACAGGACAGGAGTGGAAGAAGAGCTTGGCTGGTGTGGGGTAAGGCAACATCTGTTGCTGGGTGCAGCTTGTCCCAGAACAGTGTGTATCTTCCCTTTACTGTGTGTGTGCCTGTTGTAACTGAGTGGATGACTGGTGTTGTGACTCAGTGTGCAGATGATCATGATCATCATCTGCACACTCCAATCTGCTGTTTAGCGCCATTCGTGGCTCTGCTGCTGTCAGAGGTTTGTGGGGTCCTCTGACTGTGTTTTGGTTTACTGCTTGTTCAGAGGGGTGTTTGGTCGCCGTCACCTCGTAGGCAGGAAGCTGTGTCAATGTGTGTCTTTGTGTGCCTCTAGGTGGTAGGTAGGTGAGTGGGTATGTGTGAGTGAGTGAGCAAATAGTGTGTGTGTGTGTGTGTGTGTGTGTGTTTGCATGGTGGAGTCTTGGCCCCTATGGGACCAAGGGTATTGAGCCATTCCCTTGGTGGTCTGGGGTGGCTTGGACCTCTTTTGTTTCTGGGAGGGTGGGAGAGGTCCAAGCCACCCCAGGTACTGATTCTTGGGCGGTTCTTGGGCGACTGGAGTCCTGGTACCCTGATCTCGGCCTAAAGCAGTATTGAATGCCCATCGTCCCTGCTCCTCTGGGACTCCCACCCTTTGGCTGTGGGTGCCCCATCTAGGGTCTCCTTCTTCCTCCTTCTGGGATGGGTGCACATACTTCACCGAGATGCGTAGCCTAAGGTCATCAGTACTCTTGAGGGCTGCAGATGCATTCCTGGATCCATCTCTGTCTGCCTCTGGCTCCTCAGGGGGTTTTATTGTGGCTTTCCACCCTCATTTTCAAGTACATTTTGTGATAAAGATACACAGACACACACTTGACACTTTCTCTCTTTCTCTCTCTTATACTCACTCACTCACTCACACACGCCACATGAAGTTTTCTGATTTATATACCTGTGCCTATGTACCTGTTTTCGGATGTTCTTATTCCAGGTGTTGTATGTTTATTTTTCTTACAGGTGTTGGCGATACATTGTTGGCGATACATTGTGCATTTCTATTTGTATGCTGTCCTTTTATTACGCCCCCCCACCCTTTTTTTTTCTGCCCGTCCTGCCTTAGACATTGTCATACTGTATACAACAGATAATGTAGTAACTGAAATAACGTGAATAGAAGAAATAAACAGTTAAACCCTTAACAAGAGGAACCTAGAGATCATTTATAGAGCTGCTCTTGGAAAAGCAAAGTGTGTTTGGCACAACAGTCCATTTAGATCATAATTCTGATTACAAAAGCTGCCAGACGGGACAGGATTTTAAAAAATAAAAAAATCACCTGTGAGCCTGCATCTCACAATGTTTGTGTTACCACTCAAGAAACAATCCACCACATACTTCTTTCCAGTAAGGGCTTTTAGATTGGACTTAGAGATAGCTGGAATATGTGGCATCTAAAGATTCTTTAGCCTTAACACTCTCCTGTAATTCTGTTTCCAACTGTTTTATTCCGTTCCAAAGCAGTTCATGCAACTTGTCATCTGCTTCAGCACGGATGGGCGTTAATAATTTTCAGGGTGTGACAGTTTGGATTGCCACTCTAGTGCCCTGTCATTTCTCTGCTGGCCTTCTTTGTCCTCTACAGCCCCTGGAGAAGTGTCCTGACAGACAACACTTAAAACAGTGGTAATCGCCTGCTCCCTGTTCCTGACATTCTTTACATGCCCTCCTCACAGTGGCTCTTATTTGGCGAGTAGGTCCTTCGGGGGTGGGGATGCTTTTTCTTAATTTAGCCATCTTCTCCCGTAACAGTACCTCTACCTCTCTGGACCAGAGTCTCTGGATCAAGCTACAGCAGGTGTTTTGGGGCCCTTGGGTTTCACCACTTCAACTGATTGCTCTTCAATCCCCACCCCAGTTTCAGCTGCACTATGACCCACCTGGCTGGTTTGAATTTCTGTCTGTGGTTCATTTACTTTTATTGGTTTGCTGCCTAAATTTTTCTTTTACTTAGATTGTCTCTCTGATTCAACACTAGCTGCTTCAATCCTCTTATCAGTGAGTGTTTCATCTGTCACCTGAGGATCATCAAGATGAGGCTTAAGCTGAAACTTGATATGGTTACTCAAAAGCCCAGCACTGACAGACCTTAAGGATTTCTTCTTGATGAGTTCAGGGCTATATTGTTCATCATACCCTGTGTCTCCTGAGGCAAACAGAAGCCTCTCCTTTAACTCAGTTGCCCTGAAGAGGAGGTTTTGAGGAGATTCACAGCTGTCTTGTGTGATGTTTACTAGTCTGTGATGTAATTCCATGGTACTTTCCTCTTTATAATGTCCCTTTAATATTGCCTTCAACTGGGGGAGGGTAAGGTAATGTTTTACCTCAAGCATGTCTCTAAGACTCAAACCCAGACTGATTGACTTAACCACAGCTTCTATAACTTCAGCTTCACTGTGACCTTTGTTAACACATCTGTCAATCTGATGGATAAGGTCTGTGTATGAGAGTCTGTCCTTCTGGCCCTTCTCCCCAATCTGACCACAGATCTTGATTTCTCTCCATATCGTTACTTCCAAAAGCCTGTTTTCTGCTACAGGCAACACAATTTGTGGGGCTGTCAGCTTGCTTGGTGGTGTCCGGTCCACTCTTTCACTCAGCCTTCTAATCTCATCTTGCAGAGCTTTGCTGTTTTGCTGGAGTTGTGTGTCCCATTTTTGCCCGACTTTCTGGTGCTGTGCTTGTTGTATTTCTTCCACTTTCTGTGTTTTCAGTGCCCCCCCACAGTTGGGTTGACATTTTTTAACACTGTCCTTAAACGACAGAGCAAGAAATCCTGTTCTTCATCACTAATAACTTGTCCATGGTGTCTGTAATTAATCTGATTAATGCTCGTCTTGTTGTGAGATTTCCACTCACATTTCGGCTTCAGCATACACCTCTTTGAGTTGTATAGAATATAGTTGTATATAAGGTGTAAGTGCCAGAGTGTTTTATACACCAGTCTCTGCCAGTGCGGAGGACCAGAAGAGTCACCTGCATTGATATAAAGAACTTACTTAGAGTTAAAAGAACCGAGATAGGGTGATTAAAAAAATAGCTGTCAATTCTCTCATTCAGTATATTATTCCCCTCTACCAAGACTGGAGATGATACCACGGATTTCAGTTCATTAATTTTAATGCACTTCAGCTGGACATAGATGGTGATCAAGAACCATGTGCAGTTTTATTTTTACACGATGGCTGTCTTTGTTAGTGCAATTTGAAAATTAATATGCAAAAGCTAGATGTTTTACAAATTAATCAAATCCCTGCATCTAACACAGTATACTGAATCTGAGCATTGAATGTCCACTATATTCCAATGAATATAATTTAAGCATTCACTGCACCTACAGTACCTTAACATGGTCAAATGTGTGGTAAAGATACACATAATCAAAAACGCAGAGTGTACAGCGGACGCAAATGTTTTTGTCAATTTTTATGGAATCAAACTCAAAGTAATGTCAGTACTTCCACGCTTTAAACGCTACATGGTTGTACTCTCTCACGCACTCCATATTATCCATTGTTGATCTACACACGTATGTTGATACTACGGACATCGCACGTGCTTATGTCATTGTCATGAGACATTCTCAAAAACAAAATAGCAGTTTAGTAACGCAACGTGCTTACAGGAAAGTAACAGTAACCTAATTACTCCTTTTGCAATAGCAATCACTTGCTTTACTGGTTACTTGAAAAAAGTAATGATTACAGTAACGCGTTACTGCCCATCTGTGAACACAACACAGTAGACTTTAAAGTGGATTTTTTTTAAAGTGCAAAAAAGTTATGAGCAAGAAAGGAATGGCTTAATAAATAAGTAAATA
>VUQG01029512.1:39617-74668 GCA_015106755.1 Etia nguti | reverse complement strand
AAATAAATAAAATCAATAACTCAGCGGCACTGAGTCCTGTCGCTCTTAAATCTATTTTCACCTGTTTAGCAGGAGTGGGGCGGGTGGAGGTTTGCCCTGGTGCAGGTGTGCCGCAGCGCTCATGTCAGTGGAAGGATCCGGGAGTTTCTCTGTGAATTTCACATTCCCGTGGCAGCGTACTCGGTGCTTGCTCAGAAGTTTAGGGGTTTTTTTCGCTGTAAAAAGAAGTTTTCTTCCCACGCAGTGTACAGCAGACGCTAATGTTTTTGTCACTTTTTACGGAATCAAACTCAAAGTAAGTTCAGTACTTCCACACTTTAGACGCTGCACGGTCATACCCTACCTTGTTGATCTGCACACGTCTGTTACCACGAACTTCGCACGCGCTTACGTCATTGTCATGAGACACTCTCACTAACAAAATCATGGTTTAGTAACGCAGTAACGCAGCGTGCTTACGGGAAAGAAACAGTAATCTAATTACCTTTTTTGCAATAGTAATCCCTTACTTTACTCGTTACTTGAAAAAAGTAATCGGATTACAGTACACCCTGGTGACCTGTCCAGGGTGTACCCTGCCTCTTGGAGAAGCGGAAGCGAATGGATGGATGGATGGAAATGGCAACACATAACCATTTACTTATTTAACAGATATACTTTGTAAAAGATATAACATATAAGCTGTTATTATAATAATGATAACAAGAGCTTGTATGATTATATAAGCTATTTGTATGAAATAGCTACATGACAGTATTAAAACAGTTTATGAATCGGTTTGAGTTGGAATGGCAGGTGGGACTTACTTCTGCAGATGGGTCTGTGGTCACTCCAGGCTGCCAGTGTGTCAGTGACTCGTTGACAGGTGATACTTTTGGATCCCTGTAGTACATAGCTGTCATCACAACTGAACTGGACGCTGGAGCCAACTCTATTTAAGGGGACACAAAATTAAAAACGCTTGTCAAAAAAAGTATGAAGAGGTACTTTGAGTCCAGCTCTGACTGATACCCCCAAATCATTGTCAGTTAAAAGGGTAACAACTTGAGAAAAATGCTCTTAAATCATCAGAAAACTGGACTCTTTCAGTTCAAATGATGTGCGAATGCTAGTCATGGTATAGAAGATGAGGTGGCTGTTAGATACCTGACAAATAGGGCATCATCATTCTAGATCAGTGGTTGGGCTCTATACCTCCTCTGTTCCTGTAAGATGCTTTTGTAACTGTATTGTAACATGCTTTTCCTCTGTCATCTGCTTTCGTTTGCTCTCTTCTGCTTCTCTGTTCTCAGCTTGTCATGTCTTCTCTCTATTCTCTCTTATCATTTGTTCTGATGATTCTTGTTTTCGCATTTTCTCCAACACCCTGCTGTCTAACATGGGAGAGGGACATCGAGCCATCTAAGTGGAAATCTGCATGGTGTCTTGTCTGTAAAGCTTAATGTCTCCTCCCTGCTGACACACACCACAGTCTACCACCTGGCCAAACATTCACAACATGGAGTTTTGGATGTTCATTGGCTCAACCCTGTTGTTAAACACTGCAGAGTTGTACAGCCAGGCCAAATCTTTCTGTTTACTGTTTTTGTTCCATTGAGTTAGGTCATTCACTTCTGCCACAGCTTTCACTAGTTTCGTGATTCTTTGAGGAAAATGACTTTTATCCTGACGCTCACTATTTGCCTTGAAAAGAACCAAAACCTTCCTCTCATAGTTACTTATTGTTTTTCTATTAAACAAAACATCCCTAACATGCTAAGTGACAGCTATCTTGTACATCCCCAGAAATTTAAAACCCCATTCTACAGTATGTTGTCCTATTACCCCTGTTTCACTTCACCAAACCACAATTCAGTTCCAGCTCATGTAGCTCAGTGCTTAATGGTGATTAGATCAAAAAAACCACCAAAGACATCCTTGCCAACAAGCATGCACACACTTGCACATAAATGCTAAGAGACATCAACGCCAACACACGCAGAAGGAGGTAATGCTATTTCACTAACTCAAACAGCTCCATTAATGGCAAGAGAGTTAGTGAAGTCATACTATCCACCAGCAAAGAAGACCAGCAGGAATCAGAGATTAAAAGATGATCATCGTTTACATTTTTTCGGCCTGAAAATAGTTTCAGAAAATGGTAAAAATTAAGCACATTACATTTCACCTGCCACTGATGGTAAGTGGATGAGTCCCAGGGAGAGATCATAATTTTATAATAGCTCACTCCTGATTAAACGGAATGATGTGTCCCTTTGTACTGATTACTATAGGTGACTGACACCATTGAGTGAATAATTTAAAAATCCCCGTATCCACTGAGTCCTTGTTTACTGGCCAAGACTTATTAAACTTTCCTTGCCAGTCTGTCCTAGAAGTGGGGCACACAGTGCAAGCAAGCTTGGAGCTTGTCGCAGGACTGCTGTGCAATACAATCTAACGACATCTAAAAAGACTACATCAAATGCAGTCACATTGATAGGATGGATAGTGATTTCTTTTAGGATTTATAAGTAAGTAATGTTTTACACACCTTTTCAGCAACCCACAAGACCAAAGTGAAATCTTTGCAAATGTAAATCAGATTGAGATAAAAAATGTCCTAACACAGCATATTTAGGCGGCTTGACCTAGACACTAGCATAGAAAGCCGCACCCCTATCACTGTCTCTGACGCATGGTTCAGGTCCCAGCAAAATGTAAACTCTTATTAATACGTCAGGTTCGTGCACTTCAGAGCAGATTATTTTTCAAGAACATCTATGTATTCTGTGTTTGTTATCAGACCAGAGAAATGTTTAATAATTGTGTACAGAGGCCTTTAAAAGAAGTTTGGCAATCTCAAATTACACCCTTATGTCCTTTTTACTCAAAGTGGCTTTTGTCTAACTACTCCAACATAAATGCGTTATTGATTGAGTGTTTCTGAGATGGTTTTCCTGCAATAGATTCTCACATGTTCCCCTGACCAATGACCTTCCCCCTTGCGTTACTCCATTGTTGACACAGTCAAGGTGGTTTTAAATTTTTTCCCATTTCAAGAATCTTATTGGCAGTCTGCTAATGGTAGTACTGTAAGTTTGGGAAATGACTTAATCTTCTAAATTATTTTACTACATTTCATGTTTACATATGCCTTCAGACTGAAATAACCCTTACACTTATTTAGCTACGCTTGAGCTAGCTAAAAGGTATTTCTTATCTATTTTACATGCATTCCTTTTTGCTATCTGTTTCCATATTCGATCCTTTACACTTCATTAAATATTAGTCTTGTTCAAAGCTGTTTTTCTGCTAACATCATTCAATACATATCTGTCAAAAAGGTCTGATACTTTGGTAAATGAGTGATTCTGCCTTGTCATTCCACGTTATCAAGCATAAATTTACAGGAAAATTGTTTCAGTGACAATAGAATATCTCAAATAAAAAACATTTTTAGAAACAAAATATTTATCTAGCCGTACATATCAGAGCTATTATTGTTCATTCAATACAAACATATTCTTTACTTCAAAGAAAAACTGAATAACACTCCACATGTTTACTTCCCCTCCTTACCATTTGTTCCCTATTAGTCCGAGGAACATCTTCAGATCTCTGTCTCTCTCCTGCAGCCAGCTCAACAGCCTAACATTTTCTGTATTTAGGGGCATCACTCTTCAGTGCTTTCAAGCTTTCTCCTGCCCACTATTCTCTCA
The DNA here is from genome assembly GCA_015106755.1 of Etia nguti. Classification (NCBI taxonomy): domain Eukaryota; kingdom Metazoa; phylum Chordata; class Actinopteri; order Cichliformes; family Cichlidae; genus Etia; species Etia nguti. The sequence continues at coordinate 70,967 of VUQG01029512.1, read as the reverse complement.
GTATACTCTCTTTGTTACATTTTGCAGCACTTTCCCAAATCTTCTTTGTGCTGTTACATTATTTACATAATTCCCAGATGCATTAAAGTAACACCTAAGAAGGAAGAAAAATAAAAAGTCCAATAATTTTTTAGCAGCCTTGCAATTGTTTAGATTTGTATTTTTTTATCCTACTTTACCACTACTGTACTACTCCTTCATGCCTTTAATTACTGCGATTAGAATAGTCTAAAGCATAGCCTATATCGTATGAAATAAACTTTTCCTTAATAGCAAACTTGTGCAACTTTCTATATCTTGCACAAGACTGCTATTACATAAAATTGTGTTTTATAGGACAGAATGTAAGCTATGCCATATACAGTATTTTGCAATCATATGACTCTTTCATTAAAGCCATAAAGAAATAGTGTAGTGGTCGTAAAATAGGAAAAGTATTGTCTATTAGTTCAAAAAGCAACTGCAAATTGTGTCAAAATGTCTCCTAACTCTTGGCAAAACTCCAGTATATACTTTCATTGAGCTGAAAACAGGACTACATCTGAACAACAGAGTGAAATTAATGAGATTTACATTATTCTCCTGAATAAAGGGGCAGCACATTATAAACTAGTGTGATACACATTTATCAAGGAATAGAGCTATATGTCTGTTACATTTCTTATATTCCTCCAATGAGAATATAAGGCCAATACCAAGACATTGAAGAATATGCCTTATATTAACTGACTCATTAGGGTCATTAGGAAATAATAAGGCAGTCTTTCATTATGCTATTAAATGTAGACGTGTTCATTTATTCACTTTTCTGTAAGGAGACTTGAGCTTGAATAACATAAGCTGCACTCATGATATGAAAGAAGCTGAAAAGCCACAGCCATATATGTGGCATATATAGACATATATGTGGCATTGCTGATTGCTGAAGTTACTGTATTCAAATATAAAGACTGTATTTATAGGCCTAAATCTCTGTGTAACAGCTGAATTTTATGTACTGCGTACATCACTTTGTGGGAAAGGAAAGAAAGGTTCATGCAAAATTAGACAAAGGAAATAAAGGTTCATTCAAAATGAGGATAATTTCTATGCCCTTCCTCTCACCTGAAGAGCTGTTCCAAACAGTGAAGGTTACCAGCTAATGACTGAGGTGAGGGTAAAGACCCAGCAGCATTTTCGAAGAACCCTAAAAAAGTTAAACTTTGCAAGCATTAGCATGAAATACTGGGAATTTCATGCTGTATCTTGCTTATGTATTTACAGGTTGTACAAAATGAATTGAAAACAAAGCTGAAACAGCATTTCAAAAAAATATATGTGTGTGGAAACAATTCTAATACGTCTATATTCTATCACTTCATCCGCCTACGTCCATATGTTTTTGGATAATAGTGCAATTTTTTGGTTTTCCCCTCTGTATACCACCACCAATCAAATGATCAAAAAAAAAACTGCAGTCATTGACAGCCTGAAGTCCAGAACCCACAAACAACAACAAATTCTGCATTTGAGATGCAATGCAATTTAGATATTCTTTTAGTGATTTGCTCCTGCCACCTTCAGTTTTGTCTTCAGAAACTAAGAATCATCTGTTGGGTTGAGATTAGGTCGCTGACTTGGCAATGGAAGAATATCCAATTTCTTTGCCTCAAGAAACTCTTGGGTTGCTTTTGCAGTATGCTTTGGGTCATTCATGTACACTATGAACACTGTCCAATCAGTTTCGCAGTATTTGTCTGAATCTGAGCAGAGAGTATAGTCCTATACACTTCAGAATTCGTCACGTCATCAATAAACACTAATAGCCAGATTCCACTGGCAGCCATAAAACGCCAAAAAACTGAACCATGTTTGATAGATAACGTGGTATGCTTTGGATGATTTCTTTCCTTCTCCATACTTTTATCTTGGTTTCTAAGTCTGATCTGATATTCACGTTCTTGAGTGGTTTGGACCTTGATTTAAACCGAGGGTGATGTGATTAAAAAATATTGACTGTAGACTTTAACACCCACCTCTTTGAAAGTGCTCTTGACAGGGCTAAATGTTGTGAGAATGTTTTTCATACAACAGTTCAGCTGTAGAACAAGTGAACCTGGACTCTAATCAATACTTCAGAGAATTATGTCATTGCCCAAAAAGCTATGGGTCTAACTCTCTCTCTAGCTGAACTGCTGTAGGAATATTTGCTGCAAGAGCTGTTTGGTAGTTAAATTCCACAGGCAGAAAACTAATTCTGAATTGATTTTTCTGTCATAGTTTTAAACTTAATACTGTTATAAACAGTCATGAATTGATGTCACATAAAAGAGGTGATTTAAGTACACGTCCCAGAGTACACTTAACATGCTACTCTTATCTCTAACACAGAGAGTTCTTGGACTGCCCCTTTACCGTTGTTTGTGTGTTTGCATGTTTAATGAGGTGGAGACATCTGAATTACATCTGAATTTGCAGATTACATTTTTTGCTAATAATTTGTTTTCCTGTAGGTGACACTTCTTGATGTAGGGGCGGCTGGTGAAGCGATCACTAAACAAATCATCCGTTAGAGGATCTAAAGGAGTCTTGTACAAGTTTTTTGTGTTTTTCAAGTAGGTTTCAAACCAGTTACATATGGTGCTTTGCATCTAAAAAGCTCATGTTCTAACAACATGTCCCCAACAGACATACATTATTTATAATGATGCATAAACCACAAAACACTTCAGTCTCCCGGAAAATGAAGAAGAACTAGATGTTCCTCACACAGTGATCAATTTTGTCAGCCAACTACAACACTGCTGTTATCGCTTGAAGTGGGAGAACAGTACAGAGGAGTTAAACAAGTTTTACTCTCCTTATGTACTGACCATTATCAAACGTGTATGTAGAATAGACAGGTTAAGGAAAAGCTTGTAACCTTTTTGTACCCTGCCGAAAGAGTGTTTCATTTCGTGTGTTTCCATTAAAACTGAGAATTTAACTGGTTTACCACACATATTTTGTGGCCAACAGCCAACCTGTTCTGACTTATGAATTAAAATGCTTCAACTTAAACCAAGCAGAAAGTACACAAACACTGAGGAAACATCCCTGCACTCACATGTCAGCCAAATGATTTGATGACTTGTGCCAGGTTAGCTAATGTAATGTATTGCAACAAAAGACCTGGGACCTTTCTAGGTCAGTCTGATTTGTGCGTGTCAGACAACAACACTTCCAAGCCACCTCTTAGACTCAAGAGGTGAGTCTAAAAACAAAATACAGCTCAACTTACTGGAAAGTAGAGCCCATCCTCTTGCCGTTTTCGGGAACTCCAGGATCCGGACAAACATCGCCAGCGAGACCACTTTGACTCACTGAAAGAAAGGAAAGAAAGATGGATGCAGTGTCTAGTTTCAGGATATTATTTTACATCCTATCACGAAAATTTAGGAGCATCTAGCAGCTTTAGAGGGATGCACGCATCCTTTTATGCCAACAGGAAACTTATTAAATTTGCCTTCATACCTCCCTTTGCAGCGAGAGGAAAGTGGATTCTGAGTATTTTTCAATATGTGATTATAGTCCAGCCATGATGTACAAACAAGATAACTCCAACTGTGAGAACTAACACCTAGTGGTTGTTGAGAATTTTAAAAAAGAGGCATGTGCTCACGTCTTCAAGTTGGAATTTAAAGTCCATCCTCAGTTGATTTAGATGAAAGCCAGCTTCAATATGAAAACAAAACCTTTTCTTTTTGTGTTTTTATGTTCTGTGTTAAAAAAATAATGCTGTAAAGCCTATGAAATGCAAATCTCAGCTATTCCTGCTCTTGAGGCAGGAATGAGGAAGACATTTGCAAACAACAGTTTTCTTTCTTTCACTGAAAGACTTCTAATTTTAGCCAATGAAATAAACAAAATTTTGCAAATGGATGAGCCTTTATCACAGTTTAGTTCTACAGCTTTTTATTTCTTGTTTTTTAACAATATGGCAAAAATATCTTCCATTAGACTCACTTTAACTCTGAAGAGTTAAAGCAGCCAAAAAACTATTTTACCAGACACTGAGGACTTTTCACATTTAACTTTTCAAATTGCATCAGCTCTATGCATTTCCTTAGATGTAATAGCAGAAACTTTCACATGCCATAAGGAGTATTGCAATGTGATCCAGAGGCAGGATTTTAACCTATGATGTAAGCCAGGTTTGGCTTCATATAAATGATTTTGTGTGCAGTTTAATAGGCCTTTCACGGGTGACATTTTGACTTGTCATAGGCAGAAAAGCACAGTAAAATATATTTTGTTAACAATAGCTCAGTTCTATCAAGTGTCCTAGTAAACCATGACTGGGAGCCAGCATGCACAATACCAGGACCAAGACATAAAAGAAAAAACAGGCAGGGAGCATAAAACCAACCGATGGCAAAATCTCACAAAGTGCTTATTAAAGTCTTAATGCTTAACTGTTAAGAACTTCCCAGTGCTGTGTAATTTCTCCACTCTCTTTTCCATTATCAGGACCACCTTTATTCCCTCGTGCAAAAACGATCTTAAACTCAGTGTTATGTGTATGGCAGATGACTTTCATCAAGGACTGGACCTTTTGGACCTTTTATGTTTTTATGTTTTATTTTCTGTTTGGTTTGTGAGATTTTTTTTTTTTTTAACCACAGTTTCAGAATTAATAGTCAGTGAGTTGGTTGGTTAGTTTTTGGTCCACATTGACATAATAGCATCACACAGTTGCTGCACAACCATGATGCCAACCATCCGTTCCACCACATCCCAAAGGTGCTCTACTGGGTTGAAATCTGGTGGCTGCGGAGGTCATTTGAGTACAGTGAACTCACTGTCATGTTCAATAAAGCAGTTTGAGAAGATTTGAGCCTTGTGACATGGTGCCTGTTACCCTGCTGGAAGCAACCATTAGATGATGGGCATACTCTGGTCATAAAGCGACGGACATGGTCAGCTACAATACTCAGGTAGGCTCAGTTTGTACAAAGGGATCCAAAGTGTGCCAAGAAAATATCCCCCACACAATTATATCACCACTAGCCTGAACAGTTGAGGCAATACAGGGTGGATCCATGCTTTTCACCAATTTCTGTCCCTACCATCAGAGGAAATTGTCACTCGTGTCACATGCCTAAATGCGTAAGCTTCAATGCTATTGGCTGATTGGCTTTCTCAACTATCTGCAGTAAAAAAAAAGAAGCAAGATACATAACAAATTTTGTCCAGCTTGTATTTGCAATATTGAATTGGTTTCAGAGTTTGCTCAGAGTGAGAACATCTGCGGCATGGCTAAATCATAATGTAAATGTAAATGAGACCAGACAACATGAAAGAAACCAGTTTAGACCACCTCTGTCTTAATGGAACTCTGTGGATGAATAATGATGGTTAGCAAAACACAAATAAAAAAAGAAAATAAGTAAAAGTGCAGGGAAATGAGAGCTCTAAACTGTGTAGTGCGAAGACAAGCAAGCGGGAGTATCCTCGCGGGGTTATAAAACATTACCCAGAGAAAGTGAAATATCGGACCTCTTTACACCTCACCCTTTCTTTCTGCCCATCTTTTCCGGCATCTGTCTTGCTTGCTTCTATTTCTATTCCTGTTTTCTGCTTGTATCTGCTCCCCCTCCTTTCCACTTTTGCATTCTCAGCGTGCTCCCTCTGCTTCCCCCCCCCTCACATTAGCTGCAGTTTACAAAGGGATGCCAAAGTTTTGTGCATCCTAGCATAAAAGATGGATGAATGATTTGCTGCATTTGTGTGATTGTGTTTTGTGTGCGATGAGAGGTTGTGAGTGTATAGACTGTTTGTGTGAGATATGATGCAAACAGAACAAGCTGTCTTATTGCTCTGCTGTGGTTTTGATGTTCCGTCCAAAAAAAATCACCACACAGACACACTCTAAAACACACTTTCTCTTTCATGATCGCTCACTGCTTTCTCTCTCACTCGTGTTCAAATGGTTTTCATTGGCAAAAAATGAAAAGGTTCATACTGCGGAAACAAATCCAGCTCATGCAAACAACATGAGATTGTTGTAGGAAAAAAAAAAGACAAATATTACTGCTGGGCCGATGTCAAAAATCCTCACGCTGACTTAATCCAATTTGCACTTAAAAGATCATTCAGCATTTAAACACAACCTTATGACGCACAGTGTAATTTACATATCATCAAAGTGTCCTCAGCAAACCTTTCATGTGTAAAAGTCAACTTTTTAGGAATTTTCAATAAATAAATTCAATTCAATTAAAAACAACAACAACGAGAAAGGATTTGTTTGCTCATTGGTGCCTTTATACGTTTAGCATTCCTTTACCTTGGTAACTGACCCACTACTTTCTGCCATTTGAGCCAAAATAAGACAAAAGTTGATATTAGTTCATTTTTAGCAGCTGTGGTTACAAATTACAAGCAAACACTCCAAACCAGTCGGTTGATACATTAACAAAGATAACAGTGTTTAGGTTTGATTGATGCTGTCAGGGAGCTTTTCATTTAACTGAATATAAATGATTGAGCTTGTAGTCTGAGGAGTGTTACTGATGTTTTGTACACGTCACTCACTAATTTGAAGAAAGAATATTCCAGCACAACTCCAGCACAGCTTGATTTATTAAACTGACTACAATGCAAATGTTGCTTAAACTTAAAAGCAGCGATTATTCTAGTAACATCAGTATAGCCATGAGTATTTTTACACAAAATTTATAGTGAGATCGCTATTTCACCACTTTGTCTCTTGATTAATTCAACTTTGGGCTGTGTTTGTTTTTTGCTTTTTTATAACACTGAACCAATATGACAACAAACTTCACTGTCACAGCACCAATGCTAAAAATCCTGTGACAGCAGGTGCTGCAATTGTGCATTATAAAGAGAATGTAATTTCTGCATGAAAATGAAAAAAAAAAAAAATTAAGAGCCCACCTCCCAGCCCGAAGATTACTGAGGAACAAAAGTGGTTGAACAAACATGAGTCTTCCAGGAGTTACAGAACATTTGCTCTGTTGTTATTGTAGTTGCTGTTTATTTATTTAATTTTAGAGTCAGCACGAAACCATTAGCTTTAGTCATTGTGTATGCAACAAGCATAAAGAGATTATGCAGCTACTGCCATCACCACTATACATCACAGCAGTCAGACTGGAGGTGACACCATTTTTTAAAGACAAGAGTGAATCATAAGCCATTTGTTCTGGACATCATAAACTCTAGAAGAGACTCATGCAAATGAAATTTTATGGAAAGCCCCCAAAACAATCCATTAAATTGAAATCAATAAAACTGAGTCTTTAATTTAGGGTTACGTGTTGTATTTTTTAACTGTAGAAAACAATAATGTGAACACATTCTTGATGTCCAAACCGGTGGCCTTTGAGTTTGAATGTTACTAACAACACTTTTAAAAACTGCAAAGTTTTGCAACGTCTTTACCACGCAGCATGAAAGGAAGACAGGGAAGGTGAACACTTTATGGATTTTTTTGAAAGTCCACAGCCTTACAGAGCAATCCAAAGAACCAAATAAACACATTCGAAGTGAGAATGCAAAGCAACGGAGCATAAATGTTTAGTTATTAACAAGTAAAAGACAACAATACAAAAGAAATGAGGCCATAAAGAGAAAAGGAGGAGCAGTGAGAGTGTTAGAGTGTATGCTGTTGTGTGTGTGTGTGTGTGCGAGATCAGCTGATGTGTTTCAGCTAAGAGCTTTTGAGGTGCACTTCAGATGCCTGCAGGATGACGGGAGAAATGTGTGAAGTGTCTATTGTTGATATACTCTCTTGCGCTGCCCTCATCTTGTTGCCTCTTATCCAATCTGCCCTCTTTTTCTCCTCCACCTTCTCATGTTCACAGGTCAATCAACCCAAGAGCTAAAGTCTACAGCCCTCCGGCCCCACGCTATTACGTTGAGTTCATCACATTTTCCACATATAAGACAAACAGTATGGAGGGAACAAACCCATAATTACATAATATTTTTGAAAGCGTGCCTGTGACGTTTTCTCCAAACTATTTAGCTGTAGTGTTACGCTATCTGACAAATTTACATTTTAAGTGGTTGTGTTTCTTCCTTTCGAGTAGTCTGTGGCCCAGCACCATATTGCCCGACAAGCCTAAAGAAAACACTGATTATAAATTACGCTTCCACGATGATCATTCATTACAGTTGTAGGTCATTGTCTTGGGAGTAACACTCCTTAATCACAATCTTTCAGCCTCTCTATAATTATGACACATCCTCAGCAGTAAGCTAATGTTACTGCTGAGAGAGGGCGACTCCACGATGGGTTGGTCTCAGCGAAATTATTTCGGATTGTTTTACACACCACTCTGAGTTTGTAGCTGTGTATTTTAATGATCTCATCCTTTAGATTGTGTAGGATTTTTATCAATAGTATGTATAAAAATTATTCATAAACCAACCGTCTGTGAACTTATTTAAATCTGTACTTGTGTGTGTATTAGAATGTGCTTTAATATAAGCTTGAGGCTGTTACAGACAGTCTTTTAGATTATGATTCATAAGCACTCCACTCTCTAGACAGGTAAAACTCATTACCATCAGTCTGGTTCTTTGTAATGATTACATATTGCATAAAGACTGCAGATTCTTCACCACAGAGCTATAATATTACCACTGGGAGTCATTTAGTCTACAGAAGTGTTGTTCAAAGACTAGTTGAGGACCAAACGTGGACCTTGGATTTCCTTTTTTTTTTAATGGCCCTGGTTGCCATCCTGATGGTCTACACTGGGATAACCGTACTCAGCCAATGAGAATCCACATTTACTCAGCTTTGGCCCCCATGACAAGCATGTGAGCACGTTTTCAATGAACATGGGCCCAAGGTGAGGTAAATTTCTGATTTATTTCCAGAGCTGCAGAGGCTAAAGGGCTCCCTGGACTACACAGTTAACAGTAATTATCATCACTATGCTTTCGCTCCACATAATGATTACGGATAACGAAGCTAATGTGCTTAAGTGCAATAACAGTTTTACAAGTGGGATAGTTACTTTTGAATCTTTCAGCATATATAAACCACTGGTGATTACAGTTATTTTACAACATACAGGGAATTTCTCTCCTGCAAAAACAATTTAAAAGGTCAGCTTATTTTTTTCTCCAGCAGGGTTTTACTGAGTCTACTTCTTGGGATAATACATGCAAAAAACATAACACTATATGTCACCATGCATTATAAAAGATTTACATTTGTCACTATGGAAAGACATTTACCTCATAGCAAGATGTTTTTGTTTTCTGACTTCAGACATTCTTTATATGGAAACAACTTTGGTTATGGTCAGGTGTGGGTATGGACTGTGTGTGTGTGTATTTTAGTAAATGTAAGTAAAGGTATGTGTGAGATCTGAATTTTTTACCCAGCGTCATATCATTGAAGACTATAATAAATGGACGTGCCCCAGGAACTCCTTATATAATCATGCACACACTCAAATACGCAGAGTGCAGACCAGTTTAAATATTAATTGTAGCAACACATGGAGAAGCACAAAAGCACATGAGAATTTTCCTTCACACGTGCACATGCGTACACACAAAAAAACGCCACACTAATGTTAATTGCAGCAGTGCACGCTTGGCTGAGCGTGTAAATCAGCAGAATTATTGATGAGGATTCTATTATGAAGTTAAATGCTAAGGGATGGATGAGGTATGAGGCTGGGCTTCTGTGATAATTAAAAGCCTGTGTCACAGGATCGGAATGCTGTTTACGGGGCATCTCCAAGCTGCCAAGAAATATGTCTGCCATCAGAGACTGTAAAGATATTTGTCTTATTTATGGCTAAATTTATTGTTTTGCTTCCTTGTGGTCAATACAGTGTTTAACTTTATTTGGTTTCCCATTAGCTGCCACTGAGGTGAAAACTATTTCTCCTTAGGTCCACATAAAAGCAGAAGACTTCCACAGATTATCCCCTTGCTTTCCTAAATAACAAGTGATCTGTTCTAATCACCGCATGTCTAATAGTTAGCAGAGACAGTTCTTCTGGTTTTGAGATATCACAAAGCTGAATCGGAGTAAATACTTAAATGGTTAAACACAGCCTCTAGAGACAAATCTTTTAAACTCTACAACAAGCCATTAGAAAATGACACATTACTTGCCAGCATTAGAACAAATCATTGGCGTATTAGTAATAAATCATCTTGAAAGTTTCACTGACAAAGCTTTGGGCTTATTTTTTTGTCAGAGAACTGGCTGCTTTTGTATTTCAAAGAAACAAACACCAGTTGTGTTTCATCTCAAAATTAGAAATTTTTCCTGGCAGGATGCTGCAAACTGGCACACTGAACAACAAAAATTAAGGTTATTTAAAACAGCATTCGCAAATCTACAGTCACTGCTTCGGACTTTTAAGAACAGTATTATTTTGCAGTTCCACCATACGTTCTCAAATATTCTTTCATGCTATGCCTTGTTGTCTTTTAAAGTCTTTTAAATGAAACCACTATTTTAATGGTCATGTTTACAACAGAAAAACTCTGAGGTTGGATAAATACAGCACCTCATGGGCAACAGTACAAACAGTGATCTAGCTGCTAGCCTTGCAATATGGATATGTTTATATTCAAGTAGAAAGTCTGGCTTTCATTGTAGCTTTCACCAAAATAAATCCCTCTCAGATGATATACTATATGCTATACTATATGTATACTATATGCAAATAATGTGCAGATTGTTTACACTGCAATATGGGAAAACAGTCAAGTGGGGAGCTTACCAAATAAAAAGGGGGCAGCCAAAAAGAGCAGATACAAACAAAGAAAAATAATACTGTAGCGAACAGAAATTAAAGAAGCACTTCAGAATTTTTTATCTTTGCCCTCCTGCTCTCTGTGAGATGGTTCACTTTCTTTACTGACTTAGAATCTAACAGACAGGCTGTTTCTAGTCTGTGCAATAATGATTTCACTGTCTCTTTCTGGATTCTTGGCTGCACCTCCTGGGGCAATGAATAAGACACAGTAGGAACACTTCCAGTTTTGGCCGAGCAACACCAACGCTTTAGTGTGTCCACTTTTGGAAATTTATATAGTTTAAAAAAGTTAAATGGGTAAAGGGTGCCACTGGAAGCAAGAGTGGCAGGCAGCAGAAAGTAAATCACCGAACTGCATTAAGTTTGCTCTTACTAACAATGTATAAATAAATAGAAAGCACACACAAAATAACACAAAAAAATGTGGGGTTTGATATCCATCCTCGATACTGGTGTGGGGATCTAACACAAGGATATGGATACTAAGCAACAAAACATATTTGGTTATAATCTTTCACGTCAAGTAAAGATTCATGAAAAGTACAAATGATGAAAAAACTGTAGCAGAAGTTTTTTCCCCACTTCTACAGAACCACAGACTTAATTGTTCTCTATTGTGTACCTTTCTGTTATTTTGCATATATTCCCCTTGTTTTGTATATATTTCTCCTGTTTGTTGTTTCCTGCTGTTTACACTTTATATATGTTATTCTGGCACAGCTGGTGTGGTGCACCTGCAATTTTGTTGTACATGTACAATGACAATAAAGAGCTATTCTATTCTATTCTATTCTATTCTATTCTAATTGCTGGCACTCTGGAGGGTCTGATCTCTAGTTTAGGAACTACCAGACTAAACCTGTCAGACTTAGACAATGCTACTTTTGTATTAATGTATCACTAATAAATATCTGATGGATGGGAACTAATGGAAACTGTAATACTGTATAGTCAAGTTAAATCAATCCACTGTTTTTTTATTTAGATATATTTAAAACTTTAGTTTTTATTTATTTGTTTATTTTTGCTTTTTATATTCTGAGGCTAGTACTCAAAAAAGTACTAAAAAAGATTAAGTAACCTGCTACAAAAAACAGAAAGAAAAGGAGAGCGTGATACTAATTCTTGTCTCCTAGTAGGTCGACCTCATTGAAAAATAGATGAAATCACTTCTCCTGCCACATCAAAGATGGATGCATCCCCTGTGTCCTTGCATATATACAATATTTCTTTGTGTGTGTCTGTGTGTGTGTGTTTAAATATGTTTGACAAAATGTGTAATGTAATGCCATCTAAACAACGTGGTCACAGTATCTGCAGCACACAAAACCACAGCAGATTGTAGTGTACTTACAGACAGCGTTTTTGTGACTGGAGTCTTTGCTGGGCATCATTTTCACCCCTCTAGACTTCAGCTCGATTGCTTTCTTCACTGCGGGAAGGAAATGAGCAGTTATTCATTTAATTATACATCACATTTTTTAAAAATTTAATTGTTTGTCTTTTTTGCGAAGCACTAATTATTTTAGGGGGTTGCCATTTGGTGCACCTATGCGTGCAATCCAAGAAATGCTTCTCACCCCCTTGCTCTTACAAATCCACAACAAATTTATAATTAGAACAGGAAACAGCAGAAGAGACTGAAGGAAACAGAAAAGTGAGGACAAAGGGGAAAAGGGGGGCAGCAAAAGAGATGAGCAGCATTAAAATTTATTCAATCTATTTTATCCTAAGTGGCAGCACTGCTGAGAATAACAGGAAAATCTGTGCTACAACTAAACTGCATTCCACTGAGAAACAGAGATGGCATAAAAAGCACATCTCTCTCTCTCTAGATCCCTCTCGTTCACGCAAACACACACAGGCACAGGAAATAGTAGAAGCACCAATGGCAAGAGAAAAGAAAAATAGCTGAGGAAGACAGAGACAGCGACAAAACAGATGAAGACAAGTCAGGAAGTAAGATATGCAGGAAGACAGACCAGTCTTGGATCACTGTGTTTTGTGTTGGGAGCAGCCAATTAAATCTGATCCACCATATGGAAACCAAAATTCACCTCAATATACTCATTAAGCAACATAACTGATCAGTCAGGCAGGAAAAGCCCATCTAGTCAAATGAGATGATTTAAAACCTTTATATAATAATAATAATAATAATAATAATAATAATAATATATCAAAGAAGAAAATCATCATTCATTCCTTTTTCCAAATGTGTCTTTAACTTATGTGTGGAATCGTTTGTAAATGTGTCCGAAACAGCACAATTAATGTCCATAATACATACAAGCAATTATAAGTATAACAAAGTGGTAAAAAGTACAGCGACATAAAAGGTATGTCTGAAAGAGTAATACCTTGATACTGAGCGCTGAATCCTTTTCTTCTGTGATTGCTGTCTGAGGTGAAATGTATCCGAACCCAGTTCTTATTTGAAATCACTGGTGAAGGCAGAGTTGTACCAGTCAGCCTGGAAGTAAGCAAACAAGAACTTTATTAAGAACAAAACATAAACTAAACATGATTGACGCAGGCAGAGACCAAACCTAAGACCTAATGATATTCTAATATTCACAGCTGTGTGCTCCTTATTGTGTCGTACGACGCTAAGGATGGTACAGCACAACATCACAAGGTAGATAAGAAAAATCGAGATATGATATAACAAAAATCTACATGTTATCTACGTCTATCCTTTGAAACACAGAGTCCATCCACGGTGAATTTTGCATTATTTTGTCGATGCGAAATATATTCCTACTTTTCTCTAGCGGCAAGTATAGCAACATGGTGAATATTAGATTGAGGCTTACACCCTCCTTCAGAGATAAATTATGTTTATCACAACAGTCTGTTATAGCAAGAGCAAGAAAAAAAATGCACAATGTAGTTGTTGGAAGAAAGTGCTGTTCTCTAATTACAAATTACCAGCATGATCAGCTACTGTGAAAAATGTTGCAAAATGCCTATTCACAAACAACTGTAAATATGTAAGATATGCAAAGCAGAGCACAGAGGTGCTGAAAAACTACTGGATCTATGTTTCATGTGAAAATATGAAAATGTGCCAGTGTAGAGAGAAGTTTCTAGCGAGTTCAAGGTATAATTTTTGAGTCCCTTTGATTTGTCCTCCATGGTACAAAGGCTGGCTATAATTTAAAGAGGTTTTTGCAAAAAGGCAATTTGTTCCACTGGTTTGGAAATGCAGATGTGGGAAGTGAATGATATTATCCATTCCCATTATGATCAACCCTCACCAAAAGCATAATGTGTGCACTTATACTGGTCACAGTCCTACTTCAGTGTCTAAGTGGCTTTCATTGAGGGAAGTCCTTGCTGAAAAAAATACATTTACAAAAAAAAAAGCTGTAAAATCTGTTGTAAAAACTCATCAGCAAAAAAATAAGAAAAAGCAACTTTGTTAACTTAAAAACAAGACTCATCTATTTTGTAAAGTTGACTGAATTAGGATATAATGCTTAGTGATTTTGAAAAAAAAGTGTATATTCCTGATTTCATAAGAGCTGGGCTAGGAATTCAACAGAAACTATCTGTGCCTCACACATAATCACAGTAAACACCAAACACCAAAAGTTAAGTAAAAGAGGGGAATGTTGATAGTAAAGCAGAAGAAAAAAGAAATAACTTCACGCATTTTTTTAACCATCCCTACTAAGAGGATAAGTCGGTACCCTATGTTAAGTCTTACATCAGATTTAGCTTCTGTTACTTTTCTTTACCAACGGCAACCAACACGACGTTAAAAGAAATAAAACAAAATGTACGTAAAAAATGATGCACAGAGAGAAAAGAGGAAATGATGTAGGAAATGATGCCTGGAAGCTCGTGTTCTACCAACCTCTCTAGAGCAACAAGCGCCACACTAACTGCCCTTTAATAATGCCGCAGTTACACTGAGTAGACTAGTGAGAGCGACATACAAATACTGATGAAGAAAACGAGGGAATAAAATATAAAAAAATAAAAATTATCTGGAAAAATGTAATTAGAGAGCTTCTTAGAGAACCTCGTTGATTTGATTCTTTGATGAGATTTGATACTGTCAATAAAGCTGGGTTATCAAATAAAAAAAATCTGAGAAAAAAAAGAAAGAAATCTGTAAGTGGATAAAAAAAAAACCCTGCCAATGTATCTACCCCGAGGCGATATAACACTATAGTATACACAGTGAAACGCTACAGTACTGTGGTGTGATGTGTCATCTCTCAGAGAGTCAACTAGCAGTCTTTATCAGTGAGAGCATTTAAATATAAATGTCTTGTCGTGTGGCACATTAACACAAAAAATATAGTGCATGATATGAAAACTAGACTAAAAAGGATGGGGCTCCCTACAAACATCAACAAAGGATATATAGGCTTGTTATTGCAGTATTTATTTTGTGTTTCAAAACTTCAGCCAACCTTTGCAATGATTCAAGAGAATGCGAAATTTTATCTCAGCCTAGCCTGGCAGAACATGTTCTCAGACAACCTGTCTGACGTAAAAAAAAAAAAAAAAAGGAAAGGTCTATATGATGAAACAGCTTATAGTTACATAAGGATACAGTGCTAGACTGTGCTGTTTTCTCTTTGACCAAAGTCAGATTCAATCAAAAACATACCAGAGAGGAACATTTTTTTCATACAAAGTTCAGTAAAGAGAAAGTAAGCAATGCTACATTATGAATGTACTCATATATATTACTAATACATTATATATGAGTACATTATATCACTCTATTAATGTGTAATATCAATATCTCTCTCTCTATATATATATGTATATTCCTAACTATCTTAAATAGAGGAATGAAACAAACATTTACATTTACATTTTATCCAGGTTGTAAAGTTAAGTGCTAGAGTGGTATATTAAGTTATTTTGTTACTAATGCATAAGAAGCAAGCACAACTAAAATGCTCAACACTCAAATAAATTTATACTTAAAGTAAAGTAATACATACTCAAGTAAAGTACATGTACCTGCATTTTCAGGTGTCTGTACTTTACAGTGAGTTACTGTTGCCTCCCTATAAACTCAAAGCAGTCTGGCCATTCTCCTCTGACCTCTGGCATCAACAAGCATTTTCACCCGGAGAATTGCCACTCACCGGATATTTTCTCCTTTTCAGACTATTATCTGTTACCCCCTAGAAATGGTTGTGTGGGAAAATCCCAGCAGATCAACAGTTTCTGAAGTGCTCATGCCAGCCCAACTGGAACCAACAACCATACAATGTTTGAAGTCATTTAAATGACCTTTCTTTCTGATTCTCATGATTGGGTTAGATACACGATATGGACAAAAGCACCAGACCAGCTACACACTACAGGAGTTGCTTGGCCGTGAAAACCATTGCTTCCAGTGCACAGTTTTTGTGCAGATGTTAATACCAGAGGAAGTGTGGAACTCTGGAAAGCAGTTACTGAATCAGCAGCGCTGAGATGACTTTTCTGCCCCATGCCCCTCAGCACTTAGCAACGCCATATGTGGTCTGCCACAAGTGAGCTCTTTGGAAGGACCAATGTTTGCATGGCTAGGTACTTTATTATATACACCTATGGCAACAGACCTGAGAGGACCTGAATTTCAAAGATTAAGAGGTGTGGCCCAATGCCTCAGTCCATTAAAAAGCAGTTGAAGTGTATTTATCTGTGTGTTGACATTTTAGAAAAGTAAGTATGCTGAATTAGCCTTGAAGACCTAAAAGTTGTAATTAAAAGGTTCTCATGCACTCCATTCTCTATCCTGATTATGAGAAGTGATTTTTCTAAATGACTAAATATTCATTAGAGTACTGGGCCAGGAATTGGAATGCTAACGGTGAATCCAGATATTATAGGGCTTAAACAATTACAAACTTGTTTATATACAGAGCTTAATTTCATACAGTGTAGTAAATTCTTATATGTCTCGAAAATAAAGGAAGGTGGGGGAAATGTTAAGAAGAGAAAGAAAAAAAGTGCATGATACGCTGCCTCTCTTCCATTATTCATGCGTACTGGCGTCCTGCCTGACACTGGAGTGAGAGAGAGACAAGGGGTCAGAGAGGAGACAGAACAAGGGATGGGGGAGATGAGAGTGAACTAAAAAGAAAGGCAGAAAAGGAGGAGAAGCAAATGAAAAGAGAGGTTCCCTTAAACTTTCAAAAACATGCACGCTTGACAAAAAAAGGAAGAAGAAGAGAGGAGAGACGTGAAGGATAGGTTGAGCAGGAGCAGTTTTTTTTTCACAGAAGAATAAAGGCAAGTGAAAGAGAACTTAAAAGAAGGACACGAGCAAAGAAGAAATAATCATGAGGAAAAGCAGAGGAAGAAGAACACTGAAGAGGAGGTGAGAGTGAGAAACTCACTTAAATGAACAGGAAGAGAAGGATTAGACTAGTCGCTCTGAGAGGTCAAAGTGATAAAGGGAGAGAGAAAGAGTCAAGCCTAAATGAGGCTGGGCAATACTAATACCAGATTGCAAAGAATGGAGATAAATGAGAAAGAAAGTGACGCTGGAAGGGAAAATGAGAGGAGGGATGGAAAGAACAAAAATAAACAAAAAATAGAATCACATAAAGAATAAAGTTGTGAGGATAAAACAAAGATGAACATGTGAGGGAAGAGAGAGAGGAATGTTTACAAAACCCTATGAAATACGAAAGATGAAAACACTGGAGAGGGGAACAGAGAAAAGGAGATGTTTGACAGACCTGGGGGGGAGAAGGGAACAGAAGATGTGAGGCCAAGTCATGCAGCAGAGAGGAGATGGACAAGTAAACCAAGACCAGAGGAGAGCTATTTGTGGGAATATTCTAGCACTTTTCTATTGTTAGGGCAACTAGCTTTTTTTGTGATATGAAGATAAACAGACGCGCAACTTTATACTACTGGGGCACCAATGTTTTGGCACCTATTCTTTTGACTGGCTGCTTGAATTGCTGCAAATACATATTTTTAACCTTACTGCATTGTTGCACTTACTGCAAATCCCTGTGGATGTGTGCATCTGTAAAATGGCAAAAAGCCACAGTAAAAATAAATTATTGGATACAAGTCAGAAGTGTAAAGCACATTATCCACAACAAGATAGCTGTTTATTCCCAGTCCTTAGTGCAAAACCTGGCTACAGTGCCACTTTTAATGTCACACTCACCCTTTTTACACTGATACACACAGACACACACACACACACAGACACACACCGGCAGTCCCACAGACAGTAAACATAATTTAAAATGTAAATGTAATAACAGGACAAGTGAGGTGTCACAAAGTGAGGAAAAAGAGAGTAATAGGAGGACTGGCAGTTCCAAGGGGAACGAGGGAGAAGCAGCGGGAAAGGATCAGAAAGCAAAAGATCTAAACGGAGGAGAAATGAGATGTAACCGAGGGACATGAGAGCAGAACAAATAGGAAGAAAGACAACATTTGGAGAAAACATATCTAGCCTCTTTCTTTGGCAGTCATTGAATGTGTCATGAAAAGGCTCTGAGGATGGACAATTCATCCAAAGATGCTGCAGGCCGGTTGTGGTGCTCTTTGAATTTCCAGATAAGTATAGAGGCCAGAGGGTGAGTTCAAATGATCAAGGACTCACACACCTAAGCATTACTATGATAGACCACCGAGGTCAAGCTGCTAGAAAAGAATCTAATGTTGAATGTCAGATGTATGAGGAGCAACTTGGGGACGTTCTCAGTCGTAGAAAAACAGATGAGCATTTTACCGACTTGAAGTTTGCAGTCACAGCTATAACTTTAACTGTTTTTTGATTTTTTTTCTCATCAGGCTTGCTATGAAAGTACAAGAGTTTTACATCCATTAAGTAAGTAATCAGTATACTAAAAGAAAATTATTAGCTACTTTTTCAGAATCCTCATGTAGTGTATCATAACCATGCAAATTCTTGAGTTTTCAACACTGATGAAAATCAGTGTCATTAATATAATTGGGGAAACCTGCAGTCAGCTGAGACTGAAGAAGTCACTTGGATGAGTGACGAAACGTTTCTTCCACAAAACGCTACGTCCAGATGAACAGAATCAACTTTTGGGGATTTACGTTCCTGGATGATTGAGAATGCATCAAGACGTCATTAATATAGTGACCAAGAAAGAACTAAATATAATTAACTGTTCTTGAAAACATGACACTTGAACGTATTGTAAACACTTATAAATAAGGATTCATTAAGTTACAGAAAAAAATACATCACCAACATCGTTTCTCTTAGCATCGAAAGACAGAGGCAGAAGATGAGAGGTGGGCAAAAGGAGCACAGGGGAAGAGGGAAATGAAAGAATAGCCAGACAGAGTGCTAGGAGTGCACAGAATAGAAAGAAAATAATAAAGGCAAGAGTGAAAAATAAAAGAGGATGAAAAGAGTGAAAGGTGGAGGTAATGGTGTGGAAACGAGAAGAGGGGTTAAGAGCTGCAGAAGACCTGCAGTAAACTTTCATTAAAATGATCAACAAAGCTCATTTTATATAATCAGAGAGAGAGAAAAATTGCATTTAGATCTGAAGGTAACAGTAGTTACACTGTTACAGATAACAGTCTATATTTCATAAAAAACATAAAGCTGAGTATTTACATAACCAGTGGCTGGTAAAAGAAGAGCAACAATCCAAAACCAAGTATGGAAAACAGCAGAAATTTATAGGATTTTTAAATACACTGTGAATATTTAAGTATAACCAGGTGCATTGACACCTCATGGCTGGACTACTTATCTTATCCAAAGGCAGAGTGTCTCTGTAACTTTATATCCAGTTTTCCAGTATTCTTAAACAATACTATAAAGATTCCCTCCAACTGGACTGTGACCACGGCAAGGCTGGAATATGTGTACAGGGACTTCACAACACTTCTTTGCATCTATTTTTACTTCTGTATTGTGAAGAGACTAACCTTTACCTGGTGGATATGACATAAAACTTTAAACTGGATCAGGTCGTGTTTTACACAGACAGGTGATTTGTGCACTGTGTCCAGCGCGCCCTCCCAAAGTACCTCTGAGATCTCCTCTCACTGATTTAACGGAGAAAAAAAAATGTATGAAGATTTATGACATCCCTTTCACTGTCTTGAAAAGTACATCCATAAGGAAACTGAGGAAATCTACTGCCGACAACACTGCTGATTGGGTAATCTTGTTTTTACAGTATGGTTAGCTCGCATTTTTATTCTTTCTCTGTGGTCCATGTAGTTCAAGTAATGACAACATTAGAATTAAAACGTGCTTCAGTTATAAAATAAAACTTCAACTTAATTCTCCAGTAAAGTGCAGTACCTCCCACAGATGGGCCTGGAGTAATCAATTCTCATTGAACTGAAACCATTTGCTACATGAATCAGTACCTTTTATATGATGTCTTTAGGCAGCTATTCTTTTTTTTTAACATTTCTATAATATGTCCTTACACTGCCTAATTTTAGGACCTGACTCCCAGAAATGGCCTTTTCCTTCTACAAAGGTCATTAAACCTTCAAGATCATTTTTGGGCTTACGCTTGTATGAGGCCGCAGTCATTCTTCATACTCCTGTCTCACCAAACCAGAGGCGTATTAGGTTTAGCACTTCTGAATTGATCAAAGGGATTTCTAGTCAAAGTAGTATAAATAAAATCACTGACATTTCTCCGTCTGTAGTCAAGGATGGATAGCAAAGTCATAGGATAACAAAGCTGGTAGGTTATTTGAACAATAAACATGATAAACCACTTTCTGCCATTATATGTTTTTATTTTTTTGTGCTGTCCTTTTATTTTTGTACTATTTTTCTACTGTCAAGCACTGTGTGAATTTAAATTTTAAAATAATTATTTGAGAGGTTTATACAGATTATTATCAGCATGGAGTTCTCTGAATGTTTCACATTTAACTAATATGCATCTACACTTGATGTCAGTGCATTAGGAGTTACACCTTAGTTACACCTACTGTAGGAGTAGTCTAAGGAGCTTGAAAGAAAAGCGTCTGGACTTCTTTAAGTTGCTTGAAGACGTTTCACCTCTCATCTGAGAAGCTTTTTCAGTTCTAAGGTCAAATGGTGGAGAGTCCCAGATTTAAGCCCTATGGGAGTGTCCCCCAAGAGGGACACGGAGCCCCTATTGATCCTCTACCTAATCACACAAGCCAAGGTGTGAAAATGGGTGTAGGTCACAATCAGCCAAGGTTTTGGGTGAACCCAAAAGGAGCAGGATGTGAGTGGGCGTTAAGGCGTCTGGGAAAGGATCTCAAAACTGGTTTATAGATTACAGACGGTTGGTCTCGTAAACCACCGCCTCTGTTCAAAGATGGTTGTTCACAGTGGACATAGATGGTTTCTTACAGCTCCTTGGACTACGATGACCTGGATGACTGAGAACCTTCACAGACATACTGTAGGAGTAAATGCTACTTGAAAGACCAGATGCATGCAGATACACACCTCCTCCATCATACACAGGCACAGACCACACATTTGAATACATAAAATCTTAAATTTAGAACATCAACTCCTCCCTACAAACCATTAATATGTAGCTGGCAAAAACTGCATGACTAATAAAGTAGAGGAGGAAAGTCAGGTCAGTTTATTTGTATAACTTACTATCAGATGTTAAAGTCCAAAGGCCTTTCAGAACTGTGATGCCAATAGCACACAGCAACCAACAACACAAATAACTGGATGTTTTTGCCTCCTTGTGTCTTCCTGACCCTGTTTCTGTCACTCAATCTTTTTTGCCAGTCTGACCTCGCTCAACAGGTACTTTTCAACCCAGTAAAGCACAGCGGACTGAAAACTGGGACCAGCTTTTGGATTATCCATCACATAATCTTACAAATTAGACTAAGTTTCAAATACCATCATATTTGAGGTGTACAAACAGTTTAAACACATTCACTTGTCTTCAGCAATAAAGTTTTGTCTCTGAAAAGAATACAAGGTGTGGAATTGCATAATATGACCAATTCTCTCTGTGTGTATGTGTGTGTGTGTGTTAGTGTTTTTGTGGGTATGTGTATGTGTGACAGCTAGTCAACCTGACATTCAACTTGCCAGCTAGCAGACAGGAACATGAAACAGGAAATTGCTTTTGGGACAGCCAATCAGAAAATGCTCTCTGTAAACAGGAAGAATCCATCAGAGTAGTCCTGTCAGGTGTCAGTCATTTTCACAATGACCTGTTTTCATGCCTCAGTGAAAATGTCAGTCATCACTTAATCCCACCTCTGGAGAAAAGTACTTAGGATTGTATTAGGTTGTGCATGACAAAACCCTTTCCATTCTATTTGAGGTCTTTTTTTAAAATCATGTGGGTGGTATAACTTAAACATTTCTTGGTTTATTCCCAATTTGGGAACTTTGTTGTGCACATCTAGGTTTCTGTATTTTCCTATATAGCTGAAAACATTTTTTGAGATGGCGCGTATTTTCACAGCTTGTTGAGGTGCCTCATTAGATAAATCACCAAGTTACCTCAATCTTGACTGCAGGAGTTTTTCTTTTAAGTATGACGGAGATGTTAAAACCTAATCAGAGCAGTCAAGACAAAAGTGCTTATTTCTTGCAGTCTCCATTTTCCACGTAACAAAATGTTGGGTGCACTCTCTACTACTCTTCCTTATCTTGCCCCTGCATTGCAGAGGGTGGGCTGACAGTGGTCCTTGAATGTTATACTGTCAGAGCCAAGCTGTGTGTATGCGTGTGTGCACTTGACTGTGTGTAATCTGTCAGAGCCTAGAGAAACAATCAACAGCTCACCCTGTCAGAGAGCCACTTAAGACCTGACAAAAACACACACGTATGCACACGCACACATACAAATGGTATCATGAGAATGCCATGGTTGATGCACACTGCTCGACTGGTGACAGCACTAAATGCACAATTATTCTCCATTCCTTTTGTTTTCATCTAGTGCTATTGTCTCTGCCTCTTTCACTCCTCTTATTTATCTGTCGACCAATTCATTCAATTACTTTGCAAGCAGTAGCACATTCACAAAGCATTTTCCACACATGGAAGACATCAGTTACAGTTAGAAGAACATGAAAAAAAAATCCTCTAAAAACAATCTCTTGGAATTGGTTTTATTATTTGGAAAATATTTCTAATGACTAATATTCTGAATTTGTATTGTTGTGTCTAAACAACACTACCACAAGAAGTTGCATACAAAAATACCCACTATTGATGCTAATGCGGCTAACAAAGCATTACAGGATTTTGTTTTTCGGTTTCTGGTGTTTATGTACCACCAAAAACGTATTACAGATGTCAAATCCCTTTCAATTCAAAGTAATTGCTCTTTCTTAAGAAGAAAGCAACCTGGGATAATCTAGGCTAATAGAGACGAGAATATGTATGTTTTGTTTCAATTATGTCTAAAAATTTAGAGTTTACTAATGTCTAATTAGGCTTTGCTTCCAGGTATGTCAGTTGTTATTACTGACAGAGGCCAAACAACTTCATACTTTCCCCTCTCTTGATTTTCCCAGCACTTACAACCTGGAAACAAGTCCCCCATTCCTAACCATTAAGCTTCTCCCACCTTTGCACAAACATATTGAAGCCTCCACTGGATGCGTGTGATATTTTGAACAAACCAACATGACTTCCAACAGTGCTCTAACTTTAAAAAGCAGAGCGTTTTGCGGCACAGCAGAGTGCAAATTTTCAAACTCAACGACACAAAAAAAATGGGAGCAAAAACACAACTATTTATCACCTTGCCTATGGGATTTGAATAAAAAAGGAAAATCAACAGGACTCCTGTGTAGGTAATCAATCAGCGGTTGTATCTGTCCTCCCCAACAACATCATTAGTCCCCTTTTAAAATTAAAAGCCATTCTTGAAAGTACTCTTGTTAGGGAAAATTGGAGTGAAAACAACAACTGTTCTCTTTAATGTAAGCAAGTCAGATAACTGAACAATAAAGTCTCTAGGTTGCTAATTCTTGGAATGAAGCATCCGCCTAATTTATAGAACAACAATGTCCACTTTGTTTACATCTATGCTACACTCTTTCTTTCACTGCTCAAAATTTAAAAAACAAAAAAAACACAAAAGATGACTATACCACTAAAGCTTCAAATGTCAGTGGTGATTGTGTGTGCCTCCGTTTTCATTATATATTTACCGCTCAACACATGGTGCCTCAGTCATGCTGATTTGTACAAAGACCCCTGCGTTATCTGGCTCCGCATTGCAATCTGTGTGTGAGATGTGTCTTACCATATGCTTGGTGCTTCTGTCCCGCTGATTTCCAGGAAGTCGTATTTGTCCTCTAATAAGAAGTCATTGAAGACGAGAGCTATGGTGTCCCCAGGCTCAGCAAGGATTGACCACGTACAGTCCAGGTTGTTGTCGTACTCTGCTGGGTATCCAGGGCTGGTTATTGAACCTGCGGTGCCTCGTAACGTACCACCACACGCTCCCTCGGCTGGTTAGAAACAGAGGAAAGGGAATGCTATTTATATTATTTCATATACTGATTTTGTAACTTAACTTCTTGGACTTTTTGGGTTGGCTTATATCATTCAATTCATTTTTTTTTTAATTAATGGCAGATGCCATATCAATAAAGTTTTCACACATTGAAAAAACACACTTTTTGACACATGCCTCTCTAACATTAGCAGACAAATAAACACAATGTGCTGAAATAATTACAGTATTGTCATTATCACATCATCACTATGATTTAGATCATCTGTTAATTTTCATTCACATCTACTCATTTAGCAAACCCTCAACAGAGCTATTCAACCATCTACTCACTCTAATGGAAGAAATATGAACAGATCTGTTCTTGTCTGTAGACTAATGAACCATTAAAGGGGCTTTACTTAAGGATGTTGGGCACCATCTGGTTGATACAGTAGTTTGTGATGTAATTTGAGGCAGACTATTCTGTGCTTTGGAAGCAATCAATACACAGGGGCTCTCATCTTCTTGCTAATGACCCTTATGTCAAGTTTCTTCAGTTCTCATGATCTTAGCGATGTGATTTTTTTTTCTGATCTTTTACTTTCATTGCTATAATTGGTGAACAGTTTTTCTTTTCCCTCAATCACAGCTTAGTTCAGATCAAATGAAAGAACTGAAAGACTCAAATGGAGACAATGAAAAGTATAGACAGCTTACTTTTGAACTAAGCTTTGGGTCATGATTATGTGAAAGGTATCTTGTCAGTTTCATTTAAGTAAAAAGAATGGTTTCCATTTTCTAAACTGTATTTACTGTAAGTCCTTTGATCTGCATTGATAAAAAAATATCTAGAAGCAATATCAATGAATTGAAAATGGAAAGAAAGAAAGAAAGAAAAAATATCTTGCCTCTGCAAAACGGCGATGGGAAGTCCCATTGTGCTCCACTTCCAGGCGATACGATGCATGTGAGGATACTGTGTCCTTCCAATACAAACCCTGACTCACAGCTGTATCGGATTTTATCCCCCATGTTGTACCGTGAGCCATGAATGACTCCGTTTGGAATGAGACCAGGGGTGCCACATGTATGACTCGGCAGCACTGAAACAAAGAGAAGAGCAGACAGAGAAAATTGTTTATTATGTCTAAAATATCCATTAATTTAACTATTTGTTATAGTGAAAAATAACCAACCAAAAAAGAGCCAAAAAGTTCTGGCTGTATTTTTTAATATTTGAGTGTTACAGTGAACTACAAACTTTTTGGCTTGTTACCACATAAAACAGCTCAATCATAGATCTATTAGTCAGTCAGGGTTATTGAGCAATTTGTGTTTGCTTTGAAGCGGTAAAACTATCCAGTACAAAACAAGAAAAATGCTTTAAGTTCAGCATTTTGCTTTTATTTGTCTTAATCAGTTAATTATTAAATATACTATATTTTACAGTCAACCTAATTACCCACACAAAATGCCACATACTGTATGTATGTTTGGTTTTCCAGGAAACCTAAAAATATGCTAAAGTGACTGCGTGGTATTGAGATGTCTGGCAAGCATTTTGCCTCCAATGTGCATCTGTTGCTGCGCGTTCTTAGATGACACAGCTCTACAGTGGGAGAAGCTACAGGCAGCTCATGGTATAACTAGGCCAAAATCAACTATGACTGTAGCCAACACGCCTTAGCTTCACAGAAGGGGCAGCAACACAGTGGCTGTAGTTCAACCTGGACAAATTCCACTGTATCTAACCCTGGTGTATGCTATGTGTTATGTGTACTTGTATAACTGGAGCATGTTAACTTGCTGGGTGTGTAATGTCTGTTCGTAATGTGCATCCAAATGGCTTTTATGTGTATCTGTCTATGGGCATGCACTGTGCAGTGTGTTTATGTGTAAGGGGTGTTGGGTAAGTCAATCTGTGTGTTTGTGTACGCTGTTCCAGTTAAATGCTAGCATGGTAATTAGACAAAGCTTCACCATGAGACCCTGTGAACTAGGACACAGAGAAAAGGGAAGGGATGGGGGTGAGAGGAAGACAAAGGGAGCAAGAAGAGGAGAAAAAAGGGAGAAAGATAAAGCTACAGACAAGAGAAGAGGGAGTAAGAGAAAGACTAGTGATAGAATGAAGGAGAAGGAGTAAACGGGAAGCGAGCGGAGGGCGCGGAGAGGAGAAGGAGGTTGGAAAAGAAGAGGAGACTCCAGTCACACAGCAAAACAGAGAGGTGAACTAATTGCAGTGGGGTCCAAACATGTATAATTTACTATAATTGACTCATTATTTGGATTGTATGAAGTCAGAGACAAGTTACTTGCACTCAGCTGACCATTCTGTCCTCTGCACAAACATACACCCTGCTCTGTTTTAATACGGTGAGGCACAAAACCAAATCCACAGCCCAAGCTAAATCACTGACTCAAGCCTGAAGGAGTGAAAGAAGAACGGGAAAAAAAACAACAAAAAAAAGGAATCATGTGTTCAAGCCAAGTCATTAGTCACAGTTACGTGACTGTAGAGTTCTGTGTCTGCCAAGCTGTCATGTTAAAAAATAAATAAATAAAAATACCTGCCTCATGCTCAAAGGGTTTCCCTCATTTAGACGAATTAGAGTGGAAGAATCAGAGTGTACTAAGGCCTAAGTATTCTTGTTAACACACACTTGTTGTTTTGATATTTTATCATCAAAACACCAAGTGTGGCGTTTTGACTATCATTTCATCTCGTAAATTAATTTTTAGGTGTGATTTGGGAATCACAAACAACCATTTGCACATTCACACCTATTTAAAATCACCAGTTAACCTAACTCCACTATTTCATGTATTTGGACATGTGGAAGGAAGTTGGAATACCCGACAGAACCCACGCAGACACTGGGAGAACATGCAACCTCTACACAGAAAGGCCCCAGCCAGATGGTGGAGTCAAACTCAAGACCTTCTTGCTAACAGTGCTAACCTCGTATATATATTTGGTAGATCCCGCACTTGATGGTGACTTGTGCTATGGGCTTGAAGTTGGCCTCTTGTGTTGTACGCCACATCCCCACTGAGTTCCTGATGAAGGCTCTTAGGGTCCTGTTGTTCTTGTATAGTTCTAGGCATTCCAGGACCCCGGTGTGGGGCATCAAATCATAGGCCTTCATGTAATCAATCCAGGCTGTGCACAGGTTGGTCAGCCGAGTCTTGCAGTCTTGAGCTACTGCTTGGCCTACCAGTAGCTAGTGTTTTGCTAGCAAGATGCTAGCACGGGGAGCACACATGGACGGCCATAACCAAGTGTACAGGAACATTTGTGCCAAGTATGGTCTGGAAGTCCCAAAATCAAAATGGAATATGCCCCCAGAGGTGTTGAGAATGACCAAGCTAGAATCCTGTGAGACTTCCAGATACAGACAGAAAAACTGCTGATGGGTATCCAACTGGGCATAGTAGTGGTGGACAAGCAGAGGAAGACAGCCATAGTGATCATTATAGCACACCAAGTGATAGCAACATCAGGAAGTGGGAACACAAGAAGGTCAAGAAACCAAGGATTGAGAGCAAGAGAAGATATGAATGGTGAAGCAACAGTGGTCCATGTGTTAATTGGAACACTAGGAGCAGTGACCCCCAAAATGGGTGATGGCCTTAGGAGAATGATATCTGAGATCTCTATCCAGAAGGGTACAGTCCTGAGACTAGGCATATATTAGGGAGCAACTGAACATTTTGTCCTCAAAGCTGATGTGTTAGAAGCAGGAAAAATGGGCAAGTGTAAGAATGTGAGTGCGTTTGACAAGGGCCAAATTGTTACGGCTAGATGACTGGGAGCATCTCCAAAACTGTAGCTCTTGTAAGGTGATCCCTGTCTGCAGTGGTCAGTATCTATGAAACGCAAAGGGAGCAATAACTGACCCGCGTGGTCTGATCCAACAAACGAGCTACTCTAGCTCAAATTACTGAAAAACATGATGCTTGTTCTGATAGAAAGATGTCAGGATACAATGTGCATCGCAGTTTGTTGTGTATAGGGCTGCATAGCCCCAGCTGGGTACAGAGTGCCCATGCTGACCCCTGTCAACTGTCAAAAATTCCAACAATAAGCATGTGAGCATCAGAACTAGACCAGAAGAGCTATACATCATGTCTCTTATCGGGAGTGTGTGCATCACTTTCCTGGGGAACTCCTGGCACCAAGACACACTGTGAAAAGAAGGCAACCTGGCAGAGGTGGTATGATGCTTTGGGTAATGTTCTGCTGGGATACCTTAGGTGCTGCCATCCATGTGGATTTTAATTTAACACATACCACCTGCCTAAGCATTATTCCAGACTATATACACCTTTTCATGGAAATAGTATTCCCTGATGGCTGTGGCTTTTTTCAGAAGGATAATGCACCCTGCCATGAAGCAAAAAAGGTTCATGGCTGGTTTGAGGAGCAAAACAATCAGTTTGATGTGTTGAATTCACCTCTGAATTCCCCATTCCAAATGAGCATCTATGCAATGTGCAGGACAAACAAGTCTGATCCATTGAGACTCTATCTCACAACTCACAGGACTTAGTTCTGTTACTAATATCTTGGAGCCAGATATTACAGCACACCTTCAGGGCACTGAGGAAGTCTGTACCTTGATGGGTCAAGGCTTTTGTGGCAGCAAAAGGTGGGCCCACATATATTAGGCAGGTCTATCTCATAGATAGGTGATAAGTTGATAAGTTAGTTATTTTAAATTCAGAGGAACAAATGGCTGTTTATTTGCCACTAATATTCAGGACTATTTTGGAGATATTCACGTTAATTACAATGTAAATCAAGGCTGCAATAAAAGCTGTGTGCACAACATTTTTGATTTGTTTGCCACGTTTTTAATCAGACTTGTTTAGCTCTGACCTCGTGCCTGGGAAAGTTCAAATTAGCCATTTGTAGTGCATTCAGCAGCATAATCACATTGATTACTTAATATTGGATGGCTCCATGGTTAAAAATTGCAATTATCTAGAATTTGAGGTCATTTGGATTTATTTATTTATCATTCATTTATGGTGAATACATAGCGGTGTTTTGCATAATAAGTAATCACAACAGCACGAGAATTAGCACCTTGCAGTTGTGTGTCTCTGCCAACCAGTCAAGTTGCACTTTTCATCTATAATCATGTACTCTGTTATCCAATTGGTATGCCAGTGTCATCTAAATGACTACACTCACACCCTTGTCTGAGGGAGTGTTTTAAAGATAAATATACATAAATATACAAAAAAAGCGAAAAAGTGCTCCGGGAGCGAAAAGAACATGACTTCGAGCTAACATCCCAACTAGAAACTTGATTGGCAGATTGGATCCCACTCCATGTGGTGATGGGGAGGAACTTCATTCCACCAGTCATCATCAACGGAGAAACTTACTACCTATTTGTATGTCTGTTGACAAAGTAAGAATGAGGGGACCCAAATCTTTTAATGTAGATCAATAAAATTAAAGTTGAAGACTTGATTTAAGCTTCGAGGGAAACCAGATTAAAGTTACAGGAAGGGTCAGAGTAATCATGAGAATGAATGCAAGTCATTGTAATGTCCTCTGAAGTCATGGAAACATGACCGCGTACAAGTGTACGTGCTTGTGTCTGTGCTTATGTGAGATTCTCCTGAAAGTGACTGATGGTGCTCCTCTGTTGTGTTTGTCCCTTCCAGCCCTTTACAGCCTTAGGGCAGGTCGGTGCATTGCTATAGCAACTCTTAGCAAGGGCAACATTTCACTATTGATGAAGAGGTGACGCGAGGCTGATGATGACAGCGAGGCTTAGACATGCAAAATGAGTGAATGAAAAAAGAATGGATAGAGGATGGAAGAGAAGAGTTGGGAGGGGAAGAACAAGTTGTGTTGAAAGGGAAAGAACAAATGAAGGGTTACGGAAGTAAACAATGACAGCCAGAAGGAATGAGGAAGTGAAAGAGACAGGAAGCGGTGCATGAGAGAGGTGTTGATAAAGCCTTTTGGTAAATCATTAATAAATTACTATCATTGTCTTGCAGAATTCTTGAACATAGATATTTGTATCTTACTTTCTGTTTGATCCTTTCTAATTTGTTATTATTCTGTCTGTGTGAATTAAACATTCCCAGAGTGCTTCATCATTAGTTTCTGTTTCTCTATTGCTGCCACAAAAGCATAAAAAGATTCTTCTATAGTGGGATACAAATTACATATACCATATACTGTAAATAGGAATGTATATAGATACGATTTAATAGATACCAGCGTTATTATTAAGTATACCTATGGTCCAGTTCTTTATGTATTCTTTTAATTATGTCTGATCAGATTTCAGTTTGAAAAAAGCAAGGCCTAAGATTTTCAATGTTTACTCAGTTATTTTAATATCCTTGAGTCTGAACATATGTGTAGAAAAACAGATGAAAAAGGTATGTTAGAGATCTATAGCTATATCTAAAGAGGCTGATAATAGCAAGTACAGAATGGGTTGCTTTCATTAAAATGTCAGTCACAACAACTAAATTGTTATAGCAACAGCAACATTTATCATGGGAAAACAAGACAGTAAAGAAAAAATAAATAAATAAATAGAACACTGTTAACATCAAGTGGAAAAAAACAGTACAGTACATAATTAATGAAATAGGTAGAATGATGTCAGAAGATGAAAATGCTATTAATTTGATGCTCTTTGTGAACTGTCAGTAAAAACACAGGGAATAAGTGGAATGACCCCTACATCTCTGAGACAAACAAAACAACTGGAGTGAAATATATTTGTATCCAGAGCATGTAACTTGCCACGAGCTAATGTTGGAACAGATGTTTTGTCAAATCCAGCTCCTCATACCTGGCAAAAATCACTAATTTCTTGTTTGGTTTCCAGGGGGCTGTAAAGTTAAAACCAAGCGGAACCAGAACAAATGTCAGAGTGTGTGCACATTTTGCCAAACAGGGATTTGGACAGATGTTAACATTTGAAATATGTCGGGGAAAATTCAACTTCCTGAGAGATTAAAACTTTGGCTTTAACTTTTTTTTTTTTTTTTTTTTTTTTTAATAAAAAAAATTTTTTTTTTTTTTTTTTTATTTATTTTTTTTTGTTTTTTTTTTTTTTTTGTTTTTTTATTTTATTTTTTGAAAAAAAAAAATTAAAAAAAAAAAAAAAAAATTT
>VUQG01029512.1:16556-33928 GCA_015106755.1 Etia nguti | reverse complement strand
TTTATATATATATATATATATATATATATATATATATATATATATATATATATATTCTTATTTTTAATGGAACAATTGCCATAATGGATTCCTGACTATGCCAAAAGACTGACACTGGCACCTGATGATACTCACTCATTTTTATTATGTGACATGGATCATTTTTGTATATAATGAAAAAATAATAAACTTAATTTTATATTCCACATACTCATCATCATCATTTACTTTTGTTTTTCGCTTTTAAAAATATTTTCACAAGTTTGCTGCTTGAACCCGAGCTGTTTAATTTTACAGCTAAGCAAGAAATTCCCAAGCGTCCCAGCTGATACTTTATGATGACTTCTGTGTTCATTTGTTCCTAAAAGTTCAAAGAAGCACAATGTCATGTCCTGCTGCCATGTGCAACAATAACGACACTTTTGGGAACCACACTCCTGGACAGTCGTTGCTATAGAAACAGTGGCTTAGCCTGAGGCTACAGAGCGCTACAGGGGACAAACAGAGGAAACATCAGTCAAGCTCTGTATAACACAACAGAGAACACATCTACAATTATTTGCTTGTAAAAGGAACATCTGCACTAAAGTTGTGTTCACATATGTAAATGCTTTGGAAGAGCTCAGCCCAGATTTGCAAATACACAGAATGGACAAAAGTACAAAAAGTACTGCCTACTGGTTTCACCTATAGGAGATGCCCATGCCATGAAGCTCCCCATGCATGGTTTATGTGCTGATTTTAATGTCAGGAGGTGTGAAACTCCGAAGTTACTGAGTCAGCATAGTGCTACCCCACCCTCAAATTCAGTGAGCTCTTTAGAAAGATCCATTCTTTCACAAATTTTTCGAAAGGCAGACTGCAAAACAGTTCATTTTATACCTGTGGCAATGGTACTGAAAACGCCTGAATTCATGATCAAGAGGTGGGGCCCAATATTGTTGTCCAAATGCAGTGTAAGTGCAAAAAACCTGGTAATCTGGAGTCCCAAGACTTTAATCTCTGACAGATTAGAGACACAATGGGCAGTCTGATATACAAGGTCCTAATTTTTTTTTTTTTTTTTTTTTTTTTTTTTTTTTTTTTTTATTGGGTTTTTTTTGTGTTTTTTTAAACACTGTACATCAGGAAAAGGTAATGGCTTTACTTTGACTTATGGTGACTTTACTATTTTATTTCCTGTTTTTCTGTAAATCACATTAACTACATGTTTTCACTCAGTAGCTAAATGATGGAGTTGGTCATTATAAGGCCTCTGTGACAACCTACTGCTAAAAATTTTCTTCTTACAAAGTTGTAATATGTTCACTTTCTGTGCAAAAATAGATTTTCATTACTACAGATAAAGTTAATGCAGCCAATGAAATGATTAATGCTTGAACTCCTTACAAATTCATAATATACTTTAGACCTGAACTATCTAGTTAATATGAAAGCAACCAGTGAAGCAGCAGTTTAATTGTGCCACTCTCTGAAAGATACATTTCTGGAATTAAATAGTATTAAGTGCATCAAAGAAATGACTTGAACAAAAAGAAAATACAAAGTCAGCAAACTAAAAGGTCAGTGAGTCTTTCTGTCTGTCTTTCTGCTCCCTTGTCTATTTTTCTGTATAACAAACTTTGCTTAGGGCTCTGGGAAGCCTTCACAATAAGTCCTGAAGGTCCCCACACCTCACTTTGACAGACATTCACAAAATACAGGCTGTAGGGGAAAAAAGGCTTCTCATTCAGCCAGAATCTCTAAAAACCACATCTATTCCAGTCTCTCATCACTCCCCCTTCTCTGCTCCCCCTTTCCTTGCCTCCTCTCCAAAGAGCACTGCCAACACATCCTGTTCTATCTTTTTTCCTTCCTGTCATCATTGCTATGACAACCCTGACCTGACCAGAGTTGTCATAGTAAGAGTGGCCTGCCTTGAGGCTGCGGTGTGTCAGAGGGGACAAAAACACAAGCATCAACACCACTTGGCTCATCAATACACACGAGCACACACTCATGTATTTACATACATGTATGTCTTGCTGCAGTTGCAAAGTAAATCTATTATTTTTATAAGTCAGCATTTCTAACTTTGCGTGCAAAAATAGAGCAGAAAAGAAAGTCGGATATAGGACTTTTTACAGTAATGCTAATGCATGTGAGCATTTTCACTTTTCCAGATGTAAGCCATGTGAAACACGTGTCAGAAAGTTCTTTAATAATTAATCCAATAACATCGTCGACGTCTGAGTTAGAGGGCTGACACACATGACAGAAAGAGATTTAAAGAGGAGAAGACATTTAAACTGAACAAGAAATGCAATGAAAAAAAAAGAAAAAATGTTTCATAAACATGATTCTCCACAGTATCTAAATTACAGCTTTCACCAAATAAGCATGCATTAGCCAAGCATAAATCATCAGACCAGTTTCATGTGGCCAAATAGCATAAGCAACATTTGGACGAAGCTAATTAACATATCACGGCATAAATTACTTCTTAATCTATATTTACACACATTCAGTTTACACTCGCACAAAATGTGGCTTTAATCAAATAGTCTAAGAATGCACTCTGTTGTACTTCACCACAAAGCTTGAGTAACAAAGTGTCCCCGCTCGGTCCTCTTTTATGTCACTGCACTGAGCTGGTGCACTTTTCATAACTTTTTATAGCATCTTGTATGTAAAACATCCTATAATTGCCTCTTTTTAGTCAGATAACAAGAGCTTATCGGTGGTGGCCAGTGTGAGGTAGGAGGTGTTGCATCATCGAAAGAATACATCTGAAGATCCTGGATTTTGTTTTGGTTTCAGAAGCCCTTTAAACTGAACAGAAAGATACGACAGGATGCAAATTCAAGCACTCAAATGCTAGAACTGAAAAAAATAAAAATGGGATAAAGTTGAACAGAGAAGGACCGTAAGCGTTGATTGCCATATGTTTAAATGGATATTAATCACTGCTGTCCCTGTTGCTTGTTGCACTTCTGTCTGTGCCTTTTACAGACACACACACACACACACACACACACACCCAAGGTCTAATGCATCTTCATTTAGTCTTGCTGTCCTCTGGGCACATTTACATCTGTCAACTTGCGATATAAAATGGATGGATGGATGGGCTCGTGTGTCTTTCTTCATGCTGTATGTGTGAATCCATCTGTCTTACTGTGAGTTTATGTGTGTACGGATTGAGTATTTATCTTTGGATACCTTTCATGACAAATCCCTCTGCGACTATGTGTAAGAAGGTACAATTTTCCTCTGTCGTTTTAAAAATACAATAATGCATAGGAAAAGGTGTGTGTGTGTGTGTGTGTGTGTATGTATGAGGAATAGGGGGTGGGGGCTGTGTGTGCTTACGCTTGTGTGAAAAAGAGTCAATTTCCTTGGTAGGTGACAGTTCATGGTCCTGTGGGCACCACAGAATTGAGGGTAAAGTCAATGTCAGAACTACTGCCATCTATCATCAGAGCAACACAAATACGCACACACTCAGTATACAGCAGTGCTTTAATTTGATTGTGTTATGTGTTATTACAGCTCAAGGGAAAAACCAACATGTAGCATAAATGTAAAAATTAGATTACGTGTAACTGAATTCATAAATGTTTCCTTCACTCTCAGTAATTAGACTGAAAAAGCATCTCAAGCTAAAAGACAGAAAAGAGGGGATATTTTCATTTTTGATCGAACAAGGATTGAATAGATTTTCCACTTAACGTGTACTTCAACAGTACATCAACAGAAGCGTGTGCTGGAGATAAGTTCTTAAACTAAAGAAGAAAAAAAGCCTGTTATTATAAAGGTTATTATTAAAAAGGTTTCCCATCTGCAACACTGATTCTGTAAAAACTGCCCCGATAACAAATGAAGAATGATGACAGGTGTAACTACATTTATTAATGTGATTTTTTTATACCATGCGTAAAGTTTCAAGGTTTCAGTATTTTATGCAAAATGCATAATCCTACATTTCCCTGTTGACTAGGAATTGAATAAAGTACGCTTCCACAGTTTACAGACCGGAACTTGTATAAAACAGTGCTAGTGACAGAGGAGGATGCTAGAGATCAGGCAGAAGACGAATCTGTGTGAAATAGGTAGTTGCTGGCATCTAAGGCTGTTATTTTTAACACATCTCTTCAGTATACCACAAGATTTCAACTCTATCTGACCAATAATCAAACTAAAAATTCATTTTCTATATGAAATGTTGAATGAGCTAAAAATACCTGTCACATTTTACCAGTCACAAGGCAAGCTCTGGTTTCACTTTCTAATCACATCACTCATAAGATAACCACAAATGACACATTTCACAGACTTATTTGTCTGTCAAGTAAAAATATGCTTACACAAGTCAGTAAAGGATGACTTGAGATAGCCCATAAATCAAATCAAATCAAATCAATACTTTCAAAAACGCCTCTGACACAGTGCGGCATCAATCAAACAAGCAATGGATGTGGACAGCAAATTTTGCTGACTCTCCTTAGAAATACTGCTGATATTGGCTACGGTGCAGTTGGGACAATCCCATACCAAAGAACTTTTTTAGGACCCCGAGCAGTGTTTTTGCTCTGTTCATTCACATAGTGCGCCTTACGTATCAGCTCCACTTCAGTCCCCTGTGTATAATATGGCCTTATTTATCACTATTTTGAGCAATCATCCTGTCACTCAAGCACCACTGTCCCAGCACGAGCCCCATTGTTTTCTGTTCTGCTCAGCTGAAAGCTACTGCTGATACTAACGCAACAC
Source organism: Etia nguti (assembly GCA_015106755.1). NCBI lineage: Eukaryota > Metazoa > Chordata > Actinopteri > Cichliformes > Cichlidae > Etia > Etia nguti. Next base: position 29,176 of record VUQG01029512.1, on the reverse strand, counting down.
TTCCAGCGTGTGCTTCACGGTAAATGTGAAAGCCACAGCAGGCCTTGGAAACCTCTTTGGAAAGTGTTGACAATGTCATCGAGGTTAGGATAGCGTTCCAAAGTCAGGCAGAAACGCTGCAAAGACAAAGTAGGTTTTATTACACCTCTGAAACATGAAGATCAAAGATTAATTAAAAAAACAAAACAAATAGGGCTTTATAGAGGTGCAATAAGTTTTTCTAACTTGGATAACTATCAAAATGTCAGTCTCTCCTCACAACAACATTCTTGTTCTTATTAAAATAATAATTGCCATGGATACGCAGTAAAGTCACAGGTAAGATTAATGCAATTTTAAGATAAAAGATCTCTCTGTCAGCTCACATGATGAGATATTACTTGAATGATAAGCAACCCACTGACAGAAATTTCTGTGCTAATAAGAAACTGTAATGTAAAAAGGAATGTCAAGCCTTTTTTTAATGTTATTTTTATATACTTTATACCTGAGATTAAGTGGGGCTCATTATCTGAGGAGCAAGTACGCGAATACATAATGGATACCACTGAATTACTGAATTGCAGAATTTTGACTCTTAGAAGGTGAAGATGTGAAAGCGATTGCAAGAGAACACCAATACAAGCCAGTAATAGCCTAGAATATAGTTGATAAAAGCATTTTCTTCAATGTTGTAGAATAAATATTCCTCCTTCTTTTAATGCAAGACATTAGACATTAGATTAACATTTAAGGGGGAGGACAGAAGCATGACTTGAGCTGCACAGTCACTAATAGCTGGAACAATCATGACCATATGATGAGGTTTTAATGCAACATAATGTTGTTCACTATTCCAGTAGGTAAAGCTGGGCGATTTTTGGCCCATTTTGAGACAATTTTTCAGTCGTGCGACCGTTTTGGGGATCGGCCCGAGTTTCGCCTTAATCGTGTGTCGTGCATCGTGTAGTATACATGGGGTAATGAGAAGCGATTAACACCTCACGACCAGCTCCCGATCAGCAATCGTACGGTCGCAAGAAAATCAAACCTGTTTGAAATCCTGGTCGCCCCTCGTGAGGGTATCGCACTGTTGAAGCAGTGCCACGAGCCGATTTAAAGCAACCTCTCACACTGCGCATGCCCAAACACAGAAATGGAAATGAAAAAGACGGAGTTTTGATGGCAGTGCAGCGTTTGATCTGGACACAAGCGATGGAGGCCCAACTTGTAGAACTTTGGCAAGCTTATCCGAGCCTTTTCGATGTGGCCTCACAAGATTATCACAACCCCAACAACGGTGAAAAGAGTTGGATGGACATTGCTGGTCAATTGCAGCTGCCTGGTCAATTTTTTTCATTAGCAATTTAGCAAAGTTGATGGTGGTGTGTGTGTGTGTGTGTGTGTCTGTGTGAGTGAAAGACAGAGAGGGAGAGAGAAGGAGAGCGAGAGACAGATTTTGTGTTATAAGCTTCATGTTACCACTTTATGTTATGGACGCACAGTGTGAGCACTCAGGTCGCATCAGAACATCGGGTCTTATAGTGTGAGACCATGCATCGTGACCTACCAACTTCTAACCCCTTCGATTCAATTGTACACTTTGAGCAGGAGCTGAATAACGAGACTGAAAAAAATCTGACAGCGTATGCCCAGCTTAAGGTGAACCTCAGATACAACTTGGCAACGGACAATCTTTCTACAGTGGTCAGCTCTTACAACCCTTTTGGCTCAGCTATATGCCAGAAAATGATACAAAGTATAAATAAGTTCAGAGGAGCAGAGGAGCATCTGGTGTTCAGATGATGATGCACTACACTGTTTTTTTTTTTTTTAATTTGTATGATTCATTTCTAAAGTATCAAAAGCCAGATGATTCCAATTCCAGAAGTGACTTGTAGACTAGATATTTTACAACATTGTATTAACAGAGCCATTTTCACGAAGCTTGAAACATTTAAGTTTGTTGCTACCTTAATAGTAAATATGCTTTTGTGTCTCGTAGCCATGGATATTGTCAAACTGTTTCCTCTTAAATCATTAAATGTGTCCATTTCTTGGGAAATTTTGCTAAAATATAGGCAGGTCTAACCACTGAAGGAAGGTGAGCTACAGCTCGTTTTACTTTGTGAAAGCATCCAAATAAAAGAGATTCCACTTTCAAAGAAAACGAATGGTAAGAATAATAAAAGCTTGGCCTTTTTGTTTCAATAATATAGAATACAGAGCAGCCGTGCTCCTTGTCCTACATTTCTTAAAATGATAATAACGCACTTTTGCGATTTTGGATGTAGCCAATATTTCTAGTGACTTGAACAATATTACCTAATAATGAAAAAGGATATAAATTAGGAAACGAAACAAACATGGTATTTACATTAGGTTTTGCTCTGTTCTGCTCTATAAATGTTGCAACGTTACTTTGAAGTCACTGCAGACCAGCTGCTTTAAAGTTCGTGTGTGAGGGTGTGCAGTGACCGTGTGTGTTTGTGTGTGATCTCACAGCTTATCCTCAGCTTTCCTGTTCTGTCTGCCCACCTGTCTGATAGTGTATCTGTGTTCCTCTGTGGGTGTTAACCATAAAAACAATGTAAGCCGTTAAACCTCCCCATATTTCAACTTTAACACTCTCATCTCAAGTCAATTTGGTGTTCCAATTGTTGCGTGTGGGGAAAAGATAAGGTAAGAGATAGAAATTTCATGTAGGCCCGAGTGAGTGAGAAACTGTGTGTTTGTGTTTGCATATCTGAATCACTGAGGGTTTGTGGGTGTTCCATGTATTCTAGATCAATATATGTTGAATTTAGGGAAATAAATAACCCCTTTAGGGCGTTTTTTGTGCTTTAATAAACACAGAGGGACATACCCACATTTACAAGGGAAATTAATAAGTGGAGTAAGGAATGTATGATGCTTTGCAAATTCCACTTTTTATAGTGTATGTGTTTCAGATTCATTTGACGATCCAGATTATAACTGGACTTAATGGTTATTAACTTAGCACAAAAAGTAAGGAAAGTTGTATTTGTAAGAAAAATGCATTTGTAGGTTGAGCAGTACAGTTGAGTATGTGGTTTGTGCCCATGAAGAACTTGCCAAATCTTCTCTGCCAAATGCTAAACTGCTTAGTCTGCTACTGAATCTTGTTTGGTGTCATCTGTTGGATTGGATGACTGAAGTCTGAAGAAACAATACAGTTAACAATGTATTATTCACTCAACAAACATGGGAAAAACAGTCATCATGCCGGTCACCAGCTCGGTCACACATCGCAGTGGGATGGCATCTCATTCTTCAACCAGCTCAAGCTCATTCCACAGGTGTTCAGTGGGGTTGAGGTTAGCCAAAGGTATTCTCTGATAAACTCTGCTCTGTGGCACAATAAGTTCAGTCCCACACTGTGGAGATATGGGGATTGCCACTGGTTGCAGAATCTCATATCAATATTTTTTGTATTGCGAATGCCTCCAGTGATGAGAAGCCTCATTTTTCCAGTGAGGGAGATGCTGCCATAAACCATCAGACTGCCTCCACCAAAAGCTATCACTCTATTGGTGCAGCAAACATTATAGTGTTCTCTGCACCTTCTCCACACTTTTGGCCAGACTTTGGACTCAGAATGGCTGAACAGAATGTTCTCCACATATTCAGGTTTCAAATGTTGCCCACATTAGCGCACACGGGTCTGACAGTAGAGGGCAGTCATGACAGATCTCCTGGCAGCCCTATAAACTGGAGATTGTCTGTGTCCAGTTTTGTTCTGGACTGTTTGGGTAGAGACCCACCGGCCATATCATCCTGCATACCTTGACTACAAATGTGTAGAAGACTGCCTACGATTCCTAAGTACTGCCAGAGTTAGGAAACCGTCTTCTTGTGGCGTGTTCTTCTTGGGACGCCAACTTTGCGGCCTGTCTCTGAAACCCCCCATTATCCAGAACTTAGCCTTTAATTTAGAGATGGTTCTAGCGCTCACTCTAAAAAATGCTGCAATTTGGTTTTGCGAAACACCAGCTTGAAGTTTCCCAGTGGGCCCGACCCCCCATACTCGGCTTTGTTGCCCAACCCACAAATGCATTTTCTTTACAAAAGTGGGACCACTTAAAGGTAAATAAAGATGGTTTCCAACAGATGTATTACCAAGAAGCATTGTTACAACAAAGAAATAATCAACCAAACACAAATTTATTTAGTGTTCATGCTAAGTTTATAATGTGTAGTGAAGACAAAACAGCCTTCTTGCATTCGCTAAAGGATATCAACTTGTATTTAGGAGCATGCAGTGAGCCAGAATATTGTCAGTCTAGCAAACTGTCTATATAAATGTAATGGCCTTAATAATGCATCTTCCAAAGGCATTGTAGCAAAAGATGAGTGCGTTAAATGACATTCTGCATTACTTCTACCCGGAGAGGTATGTGGCATGCATGTATGAATAAACCAGTGATTAGATCAGATGGAAAGTAAGATCCCCAGGTTAGTATCCTGTATGCAGTTTGCTAAATGGCAGATATTGTTAAAAATTATTTTGTTTGAAAACCAATTTATCTAAAAGCTGCAGTGAGCTTCTGCTTGTGCTTCTTGCACCAATACTGGCTACGCTGTTTTGTTTGACTTCTCATTTCCCCAATCTAAAAGTGAAAAGGTCAAAGTTATTGTGGTCCATAAATCCATGGTAAACAAAATACTGGGAAACATGTCAGGTTAAATAAGTTTGAGTTCAACAGATAATTATATTTAATACTTACAAACTTGTAAAACTCCGTAGTCATGGATAATGCAGTAGTTTTGAGTCTACTACATAGCTAATCTGTTTCAGTCTCTCTGACCCTCAGTAGAATCTAAACTGAATGAACATTCATTCTGCATACCTTTTAAGACCTTATATAAACAAAGTTATGCCCATAACCCTCAAACCCTTCTGCACTATAACAGCAACTTCAACAAACGGCTCATCGTCTTTACTTTACAGCTCTCTGCCTTCCTCGCCTCAGAGACAAGGAACAGATACAAAATTGATTTACCATTTTTAATATATTTTAATAGATTTTTTTTCATTTTATGTAATATTATTGTATTCTCCAGCTAACATTTTTTATTAATTATCATGCAATCTCCCGGTTAAATGTTGTGAAATTTACTTTTGTATCACCCTACTACTTTTCTGAGTTGGTTGGATTTAGTGTTTGGAAAGTGATGGGTAATGGGTGGGTGGGGGGTGATTTTACTACTGTTGTCGTTCAGTTGTGTTGTGATAATATATTGTTTGCCAGGGGCATCATTTCTTCACCGCGCTTCACCGAGAATTGCCCTCATCCATTTCTTACTTAAGGAAAGACGTGAAAAATCCCTGTACTGCAGCTTGTGATGCAGACAAAAGTGACTTTGCAATCTGACCAGGTTTTGCAGCTCTGTGGATGAGGTTTGCAGGAAGAGAAGATGCTCTTCATGGGGCTAGATCACAAGTCATCCCACAAGCACTGGCATGACCATTCCCTCACAGATCAAGTAGTGAGAAGGTGCTTGAAGCTACTAATTGCCTGACCCATTCTCCACCAGCCAAGGGTGACATGGAACCTCAGGTTCCTACTGCTCTTCAGAGATTATCCTAAAGGATGGGCAGATTTGAGGGTTGTCGCTCTGCCTTCTTTCTGTGCCAGGGACTTGGATGCCTACAGTTGAAGCAGCCTCTTTTTTCTCCCTGCTCTATTTGATAGTGAACATAAATCTGAAGGGGATCCCCAAAACACTGCAGAGGTGGATAAAGAATGAGCAGTGATGGAGCTGTTTCGCAAAAAGACTCTCTGTTATTATAATACTTAGTGGGAGGTCTGCTGGTGAATTACTGGAAATACTGACTACCGGGGAAAGAGATGACAAATGCAAAGTATAGAGTTAAAGGGTAAGCAGTGCTACAATAAAAAAATGCTCAAACCCAGCAGTATAGCAGCAAAACATTTAACACTATCTGGGAAGTAAATGACCTTACAAATAATTTATAGTGAACTTCTGACAGTCTGACTGGAATATACACATGTATGCGTTTAACATGAACACCCCCCCCCCCAAAAAAAAGAAAGAAAAAGACCCCAAAACACTGGAACAACATTACACAGGGGTATAAATCATAGTTACATGATAATATATATTATAGTTCATTATTCAGCAGGGCAGTGACAATTAATCATCTCCACACAGGCATAGGAGTGTGTGGGCATTACATCATAATATAAGAAATGTGTGTGTCTGTGTGCATTTGTGCATGATGTTAGTATATTTGTGCAGTGGTACAAAGCCATACATGCAAATTTGCCTGAATGTGTGTGCACGTGTTCTTAGATGTGTGTATCCTGCAGCAGTCAAGATCATCTCAGAAGATTGATGTTGTGAGTCCGAACCGTGCAACTATTCGACGCTGAATGCGCATTGGTTTTACAGTATGGCTTTTTATAACATTTTACAGTGTTGCCATTTAAATAGTGCTCAGTCCAGAGAAAACCATTTCTACGGTTGGAGAAACCTATATCCTGTTTCACACATGCGTATCTGTGCATGCACACACAGGTGTAGTCTCTCTCACACAGACAGACACACACACAAATACATACACACAGGCATTTAAAAAAAAATAAAAATAAGTATGACAGCTTGGGCTAAATGACTGATATAATCACTCAATACTTTATAACATGCGCCCAGGACAAAGAAACAGACACGCATATACACATTAGCACCCATATATGAATGACTCTTTTAATCTTGTTCGCTCTCTCACTCTCTTTCTGTTGCTCACTCTCACTCACAATTATTTCTTGATTCATTAACCACTACGTTTCATTCATTCATCTTTCAGCAGAGGGTGAAGGACAGCTGGAGAAAGGCAGAAATTGGGTAGGAAAGGGAAGAAAAGGATAAACGGAAAAATTGCAGGAACATGAAGCTGAAGATCACAATGCACACCGAAAAAACAGTGCACAAAAATATATTTTCCAAAAATGAAAGCAAGAACCTGGGAGTGAGAATGAGAAGAGGAGAATGTAAAACAGAAAATAAAAGAGCAGTGGGAGAAACCTTAAAGGCAGGGAAGGGAAGGCAGAGGATACGTTGAGGGAATGTGAGAAGCGAGTGCAATAGAGAGAAACTTTGATGTTCTCATGTGAAACATGTCACGTTAATAAAAAAAAAAAGGGGGGGAATGAGAGTGAGGGAGTGGGTGGTAGTGGGGAGTAATTGCAAGCATCTCAGAAAGGTACCTGCTTTCACGCTCATACAAACAATACACATGCACCCGCGTGTGACTGAAAAACAACCAAAATGAAGACATTATATTTAACTGTGCCTCACAAGAACAGTCTGTCCCTTGTCTTCTCTTGCAGATTAGATTTCTGACAAAATTGTTACAGAAAATAAGATTCGAATGATGAAAAAACCCCCTCCAAATACTTATTTGAATGTAACAATAATAGTAACAAGATACTATTATGCTGAACTATCTTGCTAATGTCCTCCAAGATTTTCTGGCAATAACAATGTCTCTGTGAAATATGAAATTCATTTTTTGCAATAAACTTTTCATCAGCAATAAGAATTGGGAAAAATCAAAATTTAAAAAAACAGTGTGAAGAAATTGCTAGAATTCATTAAAAATGACATTTTCTTTTATGTTTATGGTCACTGTTATGTAAAAAAGACCAGTAAAATTGTACTGTGTTTGATGAAAGTTACAAAAAGTTGTTGAGAATCTCTATAACTCTTTACTCTAATATATTCAGTTTCAAAATTTGTTTTAATAAATGTCATTATGTATTACATTTGAATAAAAAAATACTTCATTAAACTTTGTTTACACACACATTTTCTCCCTGAAATGATCTGCAACCTCGCAGACTGGGATGGGTATGTGTTTGGCTTCTGCCTTCTCATTATTAAAATCTCTGAATAAATTTTATGCAATTTTTTTTTTTTTTTTGATGTTATCTCAACTGTCATTGTTATATTTACTAATGAAAAAGAGAGAAGGAGATGTGATTTACTCAGGTCACACAGAGATAGCTGTTATGTGCAAGTGCTGTGCTGTGATAGTCGTGAAATGTAGCAGTGCAGATTGCTAGTCATACAGAACACAACACAGTTTAGTTTAACAATAATGAATAATAATAATAATAATAATAATAATAATAATGATGATAATAATGATAATAATGATTATGTTGCGTCTGATTTCTCGTTTTTTACAACTAGCTAGGCACTGTGGTTTCTATGACTTTTTTTTCTCAGTCTTACCATTTCTGTGTTCCATACCTCTTGAAGTACTGTGTAGGAATTAGTGCAATAGTTCATTATTATGAACAACTATAAATGATTATATTTATATATAATTTAAATATAATCATTTGTTTATATTCAGATAACCTGATGTCATGTATATACATTATTATAAACAAGTTTTTTTTTTTAAACCTTAGTGTTTTAAACGTGTTTTGACTAAAGTATTGCATCTAGCTTCCTATTTATAAATGTGGGTTGGTATCATTAAAGAGCCAAGAATCAGACTACACGTTAATGAATCATTCAGATAATCTGATGTCATGTAATCCCCAATACTGTAATCCCTAAGCCAGGAATGTTCAGCTTTATTTTCAATTTAAAGTTAGATTTAGTCCAAGTTTTCAAAGTTCAAAACAAGGCCAAAAGAAGCTTGCTTTAAAAAGCATTGCTCCTGTTTATACAGTCACGTGAAAAGGAAGGTTTTCACGTAAGTCTATGCAGTCCTGTGAAAAACTAAGTCAAAGTTTTTCATTATTCAAAAGCTTGTAGAACTGCTTTTCACATTATGAAGGAATTCTGGCCCACTCTTCATTACAACATTGCTTAAGTTCATTAAGATTTGTGGGAATTATTTATGCACCTTAAGGTAAGCAAGTTAGTAAAATGTATTCATATAGCACTTTTCATAGATAAAAATCACAAAGTGCTTCACAATAAAACCAGAAATATAAATAAAATAATAATATGGAACAATGAAAAAATTAATTAAAAGCTCGTTTGTATAGAAATGTCTTCAGCTGCTTTCTAAAAGAGTCAATGGAGTCTACACAGCATAAAGACAACGGAAGACAATTCCACAGCCTTGGTGCCAGTGCCTAAAAAGCCTGATCCCCACGTGTTTTGAACCTAGTACCTGGGACCAACAGTAACCTCTGATCTGAAGACCTAAGTGCTCGGGAAGAAGCATGAGGTTTCAACAGGTCAGAGATATACTGGGGAGGTTCACCATGTAGAGCTCTAAAAGATAAAACTAAAATTTGAAAATGAAACCTAAAATTTACCAGCAACCAATGAAGAGAAGCCAAAACTGGAGTAATATGTGACCTCTTGTTAGTGCCAGTTAAAAGTAGATTTGAAAAAAATTTTTGTTTTACTGCTAGATAATAAAAAGCTACTCTATTTGTTGAAAATAGTTCTCTTTATAAAGAGTTGACAAATCATGACGCATGAGGAAAGAGTAATTAATCCTAGTTTAGTTAGTCCTATTTTTATATTATATAATATATGTTACATGGTTTTCCAGTGTTAAAAAGTTTCTGCTCATCATTTACATTTCATGCTTTTATAATGCTTCATAAATTATTCCTTACATTGTGCAGTGTTTTGCTGTCTTTGCTATACTGATTAGATCAAGAGGTGGCGCTTTTGTCTGCATCTAACTGTAACATATGTCATGTGTTGGTTATAAAGATATATTATTCAGGGTCGGGGGGGGGGGTTGTTGCTGAACAAATGGGATTCTGTAGTTTTAAGGATGCTGTGAATTCCTTTTGTTTAAACATCAACACAAAAGCCTAAGCCTAGACGTAAGTCACTTTCCAAAATTCAGCAACAGTGGTACACGTCGCTAACAGCTCCACATTTTCTCCCTCTGTAACTGGATAGTGCCTGCGTGCAGCACCAAAGGACTCAGCGAGCAACATCTGTCTCGCCCTAGCAGCACCTGTCCCTCTCATCCTCTTTAGTTCGCCTCGTCATAAACTCATCATCATATTCTGTGTTATGATTTACTTTTGTTTGTCTTTGACAAGGTTTGTGGTCTTGCCACATGTGTCACAAACCGCTTCTTGGCTCTGTTTATGATCAGCTATTATTGTCGAGCGAGTGAGTGAGCACACGTAAGCCCTTTAGACGCATTTTTACAGCCATTTTTTGCAAATCACTATGACAGGTGGAAGAAGTAGTTGTTCCTACCAGTCATTTAGACGATCCCAATAATGTAGTTACTTTCCACTGTGTTCCTGTTAAAGATAAATTTAGCACAAATTACTTAAATATCTATATTTTAATGTAAGAATTGATTCTAGAACATAAATTTCTGGTATCGGAAGACTCAATATTTCACTGTCTATCCGCACACCGCTATTATTAAGTCAGTAAGTCAGCACACAGCAGTCCAAAGTCTTGGCAGTATACCTATCCTCTTCTTTTCTGTCCTTCCTCTTTTGAGCAGCACTGTTTTTGCTCGACATAATTTACGATGCTGCTGCACCCATAAATTGCTCTGTAAGACACTTGTGAAAAACACGGTAAACAAATTGCTGTAGAGTTGACGACAACAAGTTTGGGGGCATTTTGCACAAATATTAGAGGGCAATGCCAGGATAGTCATGTCTACTGCACCCTGGGGCTCTACCATAAGAATTTTAACTTGCTAAATTACCCCCAGCTGCAACCCATTAAGTAGAAGATGATGTGAGAATGCATACAACCAGTCTATTCTTTGGATTATGTTTGTCATAAGAGGCCTTTTGTGAAGGAACCTGTTTTTTGTTAGTTTTTTTTAAAGGGAATTCAAAAAGACTACAAAAAGAAAGAAAAGCATTGTCTAGATTATATTCTGGTTTTGAATGTTTTGTAGTCTTAAATGATAGCTGTAGACATACAGATCCCAAAAAGAAAAACAAAGTCTTGCATTACAGTAAGCAGCTCAGCAAAACCATTGTGATTTATAGTCAGGCAAACTCTTGTTTATGCTAATGGAGCATAGCAAATGGGGAAGACTGAACATGGTCTTTTATCAAGTAATCACAATTTGTTCCCCATATACTTAACTGGATTGGGAGGTCTGGATTTCTCCAACACACGTGCAGTGGACTCTAATTAAAGCTGTGAAGTATCTCATGGAAGAATGAACAACGGGGTAATAGCTTTTGTGGCAGCGCGCCATTTACAGATAAAGAAACCTGAACCTGAGTCTCTGTTGCTGTTGTGGGTGTATACTGTATTAAAGTACATTGATAGCATGCATGATACAGTGTCGAAAGGAAGAGGGATCTTTTTAGGACATATCCGACCATCAAATGTGCATTTGGATTTAAAATAAAATTAAAAAAAAAAAGGTAAGCCAGTGTGTGTGTTTTTTTTTTCTCTTTCTTTTTTGTTTTATTTTGATTTTTTTTTTAAATTAATTAATTTTTCCATTCAAGCCTCACAAAATGTGTACATAAAAACTGGAACAAACTCTTTGATGTTAAACACTATTAAGGCATGGCATAGTTTAAAATCTGAAATGAGTACTTGTAACAGTGGTACTATACTATTGATAATTGCAATGCATGTAAAGGATTTCAGTCTGTTCAGCATGTAAACCCATTTATATGTTGGAGTTATAGTCATCAAATTCCAAACCTTTCATCAACAAATAACTGCCATGAACTGCTTTAACAATAAGAAGACTATGAAACCTTAAAGTTTAATGCTTTAAGCCTTTCCTCCTTAAAATATTTTTTGCCTTCTTAAATCATCATTGGTTCCACTTGTTTTTATAAAATTTGTTGCAGCCAGCAGACAACAGACTGTGACTATTAATTGGTAAGAAAAAGAAAAAAGCACAGACACAACAAGACAGGCATTTAAAAGTAAAGTATAAAAGTATAAGTTCACTAGATTTAGTTCTTTTAGGCAGTCATTTTAAAACCCAAAACACACAGTCAAAAAATTGGTTAGTGGGATTCAAAATCTAAAAGTGACAAAGGTAGACTTCAGGAGACATGCCTAAAAACAGCTTATAACTTAAAGAAAAACTCTTTTTTTATAACCATCATATTTGTGTTATTTGCTTAATGATGTCCTTAGATAAACTGGTGACCTAGGGTGTACACCTCCTCTTGCCCAGTGACGCTTACCCTGAAATGGGTAAGTGGTTGAGAGGACAGATGGCTGGAAACTAAACTGAGTTGACTTGACTCTACTTTCCTCTCTTTTGCCTTCTTATCTACAGGGGTTTTCCTGTGAAACACGTTGCTCACCAGCTGCTCTTCATTGCCTGCAGTCACTTGTGTGGTGCCTCCTTAGTTCACCCCTTGATCTGTAATGTTATCCTGATCCCAACTCACCTAACTGCTTAACTACTGTATCCCACAGCTAGAAACCCCCCACTTCACTTATGTTTCTTTCATTTTAATTTCTATTCAACTTTCCTTGCATGTCTCCTTTTTCCTACATTTGCCTCTCCTTGTACTGCTTGTCAGTCCCCCAACTTATTGCTTCTCCTCAAACCCATACCTTCATTTAACCCCCCCCCCCCAACCCCCACCCCCCCACCCCCCCCCCACCCCCCCCACCCCCCCCCCCCCCCCCCCCATAACCAC
>VUQG01029512.1:0-10741 GCA_015106755.1 Etia nguti | reverse complement strand
ATAAAAAAAAAAAAAAAAACTAAAAAAAAAAAAAAAAGGAAAGAAAAAAGCCAGCCCAGTTCTGGAAAAACATTCTTCGGACAGATGAAACCAAGATCAACCTATATCAGAATGATGGCAAGAAAAGAGTATGGAGAAGGCGTACAACAGCTCATGATCCAAAGCATGCTACATCATCTGTAAAGCATGGCAGAGGCAGTGTGATGGCTTGGGCGTGCATGGCTGCCAGTGGAACTGGGACACTAGTGTTTATTGATGATGACACAGGACAGAAGCTGAATGAATTCTGAGGTGTTCAGACACATACGGTCATACTGTCTGCTCAAATCCAGCTAAATGTAATCAAACTGACTGGGCAGTGTTTCATAATACAGATGGACAATGACACAAAACATTAAGCCAAAGCAACCCAGGAGTTTATTAAAGTAAAGAAGTGGAATATTCTTGAATGACCAAGTCAGTCAACTAAATTTTAATGCAATTGAGCATGCATTTCACTTGTTGAAGACAAGTGAAATGAAACTTCGGACAGAAAGGCCCAAAAACAAACCGCTACTGAAAGTAAAGACCTAGCACAGCATTAAAAAGTAGGAAACCCAGAATCTGGTGATGGTCATGAGTTCAAGACCTCAGGCTGTCTTTGCTAGTAAAGGGTTTATCAACCAAGTATTAGAAATTAACATTTTATTTTTAGTTATTTCATTTGTCCAATTACTATTGAGGTCCTGAAATAAACAGGATGTGTTAAGAAAATGCTTTAGTTCCTCACATTTTTATGCAATCTTTTTGTTCAACCCACTGAATTAAAGCTGAAAGTCTGCACTTCAACGTAGTTGATTCATTTAAAATTCGTTGTGATAATGTACAGAACCAATATTAGAAAAAAAAAATTCTCTGTGCAAATATTTATGCACCTAACTGTATGTATAGTACAACCCCCAGGTCTATGCCTGCCACTGTGTGGGGAGATGATTTTGACAGGAGTTGGTTCCTTCCAAATGTGAGTGTCACGGCTGTGTGGTGTTTGTGAAGAAAGACTCAAGATGCAGGCACTGGCTGTGATGCCAGTGAGCTTTTATTCCAATAGGTGAAAACACAAACAAAAGTGAGGATGGCAAGGACAGGACTAAGAAATAACCTAAACTAGTGAACAAACCTGAAACCATAACATGCAAGGGGAAACACGGGATGATGAGCAGAGAGACACAGAGAAACACCAAGAAACGCAGACGGACCGACAACCGGCACAGGCAAACACACACACATACACACAGAGGGAAACGAGGAATGGCAAAACAGGAGGGAGGCACAGCTGATCCTAATTAACCTGACGAGACAAGAGACACAGACCTTCAAAGTAAAACAGGAAATATACACTGACAGAACTCAGAGACGCGATACTGACCGAGAACAGAAACCAAAACCAAAGAACTAGAACGTCTTAACCCGAATACATAGTCAAAATAAACTAGAACATAAGATCATAATAATAAACACAAAACGCTGGGTCAAATGACCCAAAGCCATGACAGTGAGCTTCCTGAAATACCACTAAGGTGCACTTAGCTTTAAAAGCACTTTGATGCACTTGAAGGCCCATGAAGAAACACTCTGGACAAAAATGAAGATTTTTGACATAATTAACATTATCAAATAATTAATTAATAAAAAAAATAAATACATATCTTCATATCCTTAACTGGTTCATTTCCTTAACTGGTTATTCTTATGGGTCTTGGATGTGCTGTTTCATATTCCAGCTGAAATTGGAAAAGAGGCAAGGTACAGCCTGAGCCAGTTGCCAGTCCATCACAGTGATGAAAAAGAGAGGCAATGCAAGCTACAACTTTAATTTTAAAACCTAGTAGCATATTTTATTGATACTTTTTGTTTGTTTTTTAAGTACAAGTTAATCTTATTCTGCAAAGCTTTCCATTCTGCCATAATTTTATGACTTCATTTTCGTTACCATGACTAACTGGAGAGAGGTCTCATGCTTCCGTGATATTTGTTTGCCTTAGAAAGAAAACAAAAATACCACAGACATCATGGTTTGTTCCTACCTATAGTATACTTTAAGTTTTCCAGCTATTAGGCAACAAGTTACAAAAAAGAGACAGTCACAAAAAAAACCTCCCTCATATCTCTTTTTACTAGATCTGAGTGTGAGAGACTAGTATGAAATGGGATAAAGGAGAAATAATGTGCCAGCATTTCTCTAAAAGATAAAGGGCTAATGTGTCCTTCTATGAGATGAGAGTGTTGGAACAAAAGCCTACAAAAACTGTATTCCTCTAGTCAAAGAGCCCCTCTTTTCAATGAAAAAGCAATATAGAAGATGAGGTGTGGCAGCAGCTGAAATGCATTTCCATTAGGAGCCAACCTCCTTGAACTCAAATTGTGTGCTCTACTGTGCTTTTAGATTTTGCGTGTGAATGCATCTGTGAGAGACAAAGAAAGACACGAGAGAGAGAGAGAAGGTTCTCGATGCATGTGTTACCTCTCAGACCTAGTTCTGGTGTGTTTAATCCTAAAATCCACACTCTGGTTCATTTCTTGTACTCATCCAGCACCTGTAACAACGGCTGCCACCACCCCCACCTAAGATAACAGGATTTGCCTCCATCAGGCCTGTTTTATCATGAGTCAAGCTGTATTACTGGTAGATT
The DNA here is from genome assembly GCA_015106755.1 of Etia nguti. Lineage (NCBI taxonomy): Eukaryota > Metazoa > Chordata > Actinopteri > Cichliformes > Cichlidae > Etia > Etia nguti. Next base: position 8,072 of record VUQG01029512.1, on the reverse strand, counting down.
AGAGAGAGGCTTGGGGATTGAGCCATGAACCTTCCTGCTGGGCAGGCGGGTGACTATGCCTACGTGGCTCTGAGTTGGCCTTTTCCAAAACAACAAAACTGGAGATGTGTGTAGATCCAGATTCTTGTACCAAAAAGAGGGAGAACAAAATCATAATCCAGGTGTTACGAAGCAGGTCAATTTTCCTTTCAGTCAAAAAGTGCTGAAATTACTTTATTATAAAGACCAGTTCCATAGTACATGATGTACTGAAAACTTGCTTATAACAAAGTCCAAGACATTCCTAAAAGTATTTTTTATTAAAGTAAATGGTCCCAAAATACCTTACCTGATACCAGCATCTCTAATTAGAAACTCATATTTCTTTTGAGGCATCATTTGACACATCACTTCCCAACACACACTTGAGCTATTCTTTGCCAGTTTGGTACCATGTTTTATGGTCAAAATTCCACTTTCCAATTTGTTTCTATTTTGTATCAAATAATACTTCTGATTACAATTGGAGACACCATGGAGTTTGAAGTTTTATAGTCCTAAGCAAGTAATTCTGTCCTGCTGGGTTTAATTAGCTGTGATAATGTTACTCCACACTTTCACATCCTGTGGAGGTCAGACAGAAGCAGTCAGTTAATGGTATTCTGTACTAAACCTTGTGTCCCGACCAATTTCCAACTAGAGCTCCGAAACTCAATAATTCCAAATTAAAACACACTGCAATCTCTGTCAGAGAAGGTGCATTTCTTGTGATTAACCCATAACATTACCACTTTCACCCTCAGAGTTTGTGTGTTTGCCTACACTCAGCATACATTTCCTTTTAGAACTTGTGCCTGTTTCTTTCTGTCCAGCCTTGACTATAGCAGCTGAAGCCAGTGCCTCTCAGCGCCATGCACACTTGAGACATCTTGTTTCTCAAGTTTTAAAAAATTGATCTTAAAAAACTATTTCTTCATGCAACTGTAGGAGTCAGATTTGAAACAGTGGAAATGTGAAATTTCCCCATAACTTCTCCACTGACTAGATATAGCTTGATGTAAGTGGATATATTTTGACCAGTTACTGTGCCATTAAGAACACATATTGTGAACATTTTTTGCAAAAACTAACTGTTCATCGGAACATCAAAAGGTGTGACCTCTTTTGCAGAGCTGTCATGAAAACCCTGCAATAGCACAATAAATGTTGCTTTAACAAAACATGTCACCACGCTGCAGTGCCATGATGTTGACACCATGATGAAAAACTAGAAATTACATGTAAATCATTGGAAATACACATTATAATGGAGTAACAAAATAGATAAATAAATAATATACAAGCATTTAGCATTTTCAAGTCTATGGAGAATTGATTGCTGTTTTATTATTAACAGTGTATTACAAAGGGTCTAATATGGTCCAGTAACTAATGACTCAAGGCATGCATTTTTTAGTAGTGGAACTAGTAGGAAGTTTTTCATGTTTTTTCATTCTTTCTTTCTTGTTTCTCTTTATTCTCATTCTTCATTTACACATTGCATTTCATCTATAGCAGTATTTTAACACATGGAATACCTTTAACACCTGTGAAAGCTTTCTGCACCATTGCTGTCTTTTGTGATTTAACCTATCATTACTTGTACTTTATGGTACATGTGCCAAACCCTAACATTATAGGCATATGTGGCTTTCAGCAATTTGGAGCTGTTTACTATTGATGCATATTCCTGCGGGGTCGTCATTTCAACCTCACAGTTGTGAAAAATGAAGAATTTATTTATTTATTTATTTACTTTGACCTCTTTTTAATGGTACCCTTACAAAGGTAAACATAATGTGAACTCATAGATGATTTCTTTTTTCATTATTTGCTTATTTTAGCTGCTAAAATGCCTGCAAATTATGAGAAATTCCACCAGCTCAAATATCTCTATAAGCCTGATTGCATTCCTTTAATCTATGTGTTTAATGGATTTTAATATTAAAAAATATATATAACTTCACAATAACTGCCTTTTTTCTGTCATTCTGAGGTATAGTGTTTTACTTAACTTTATGATTATAACAGTTGATGTAACGGTCACAGAGAAAGCTTTTCTTGTCTTGTATTGTAATTTTTTTTGAAATAGCTATTATTTCTATTTTTGTTTCTAGTTATCTAGAAATGAGATGACATGGGCTTAAATGTTGTTTTACAAGATGTTTTGTGGTTAATGTGAAATTTAAAATATGACATCATCTAAAACCTTTCACATAATATTACAAAGGTCATGTTTACATTTTAAATTAAAAATCACTGAATGCTATGTTTTGAGATTTTTTAAGACTTTATTACATTTTTGTATTCACTATAATTCTAAAATTAAAAACAAGAGGATTTCAAAATAGTTAGTGAAATAAGAGATGAACATAATTATAAGAATGATTTGTGCTGTAAAAATCTGAACATATGTTTTCATATTTTTCTATGAATAATGTAGTGACTATTTTAACTTGCAATAGACATTTTAATGATGCATACTTTCAATTAATGTTTAGTTTGTTCATGATCAAAAGTTACATTAATTTTAATCCTTAATTCAGCTTACCGCCTAATAATTCCAGTAATGATCCATGACTAAAATCCAACAAAACATTCTTATTCACTAATTAACAGAGGGCCCAGCTGCTGTACTTTCCCAATTGTTACACTCAATTAGAAAAGCAGAAACAAAAAAAGCACCACCTGGTGGCTAGAGATGTAAACACAAATAAATAACAAAATACCCCCTGCATGTGAAATTTCAGGGACTGTTGCTATATTGTTGCTTAGAGATTTTAAGTTAAGACAACTTAAGTAAAAATGTTTTGAATGTGTACTGCTACAAAAGAAAATACGTTTTTTCTTTTTAGGGAAACTTGCACTAAAATATTCCTTGATTACTGCATATTCTTAATTTATCACCTTTAGCTCTTAGTCTGAAAAGTCATGAACTTTTTGATGAAAGTAGGGTTCAGGTAAAACAAATGCAATCCTGAAATAGTGGCAAATGAAAGGATAACTGCTGTGATAGCAAAATTAGAAAATGTGAATGAGTTCAAGAGAACATGTACCTTAATCGGAGGAGAACAAATGCCAACTAATGTCCTGAAAAAACACCTAAAGCCTCTTTCAGACTGAGGGCCTCTGAATCATTCAGGATCCTGCCACAGGCACTGCCTCTGGGCTTTTTGTATAAGCCAGTAAACAACACATGTTGTTGAAAGTGGCTTAATGCAATGGCTGATCACAGCATCTAGTTTTTATTATCTGCTGGGGTTGATGCAGGCAGATTGCCAAAAATTGCATTTGTTGGAACCTCGTGTGTCGTACTTAATGATACAATAGCCACAAATTCTTGTTACATTACAGGTTCAGGTTTGTATGTCCTGTATTAATGAGACATAACACATTTTTAAACTACATAATTAATATGTGCACATGCATTTTTACAAAAATCTGTATTATTATTACTAATGCAAAATTTGGTACAAATCCTTCAAAAGAGTTCCATGGAGGTCAGTAAAAATGCGATGGCAACATCGTGTTACAGCTTTACCTAATAAATACAGATTAATGCAGTGATGACATGATTTTGGTGATAAATGTATATGCATACAAAAAACCAAAAACAACTTACACCTTTGTACCAGGTTCCTGAAGTGATACAATTTCATTAAAACATTAATCAAACTTCTTTTAAAATTATTGGAAAACCTCTAACTGTGGACATTAACAGTGGAGCATAAAGGAGTATCATTTTGTTTGTACATTTCCTACTAGACCAAGAGATGGGAAGCAATTCTTGCAGGCTGCTTTCATCACCCACAATCTGCACATTGGCACTCCCATAAGAATGATATGTCACTCAAAATAGATCACGGGCTTTGATAGTGTGCGTGTGCTCAGAATCAAGGCTATTGTATCTCATCTTATGCCTGTGAAGGTCAGGATGATGATGATGGTGGCTTTCTCCTATCCAAGGTTGTTATTGTGTGGTTAAGCATACACACAGGCAACCACAATCATCATCATCCTTATGCAAGAAAAGACTGTCAAAACCAGAGTTAGTCTAAACCACAAAGAAATCAGAAAAAAGTACTTTGACATAAGGCCTTTGTGTTGGCATCATCAAAGGGAATTACTGACTGTTTATAAAAGGCACAGTGGGTGAGGTGAAAAGCAAGAGATTTTTCAAAAGCTAGTTTTTCAACCCTCAGGGGTATCACAATTGGAGCTTCTGCTATGGAAATAACACAAAGATTGTGGACTTTATTGTGAGGGTGACTGTGACGCAATAGGTAAAAAGTACAGCATGTTACAGTACAACAGCACTATGTAAGCAGTGGTGAGAACATCCTCACTTGCATTTTAAACTGGCAAATTAATTCATAATTACACAATAAACTGACTTTTTCTTCCCCCATCATAATTTTTAAATAACACCATCAAGTAACACCATATGACAGCTTTATTTTTTTCATGACAATAAAACAACTTTGGTTTAAAGCTTAAACTTAAGACTTTTTGCATCTATAAGAGGGCAGGCCCAGGCCCCATATGTTTCCACCACTGAGTTTTCATTTCACTGTGTTTCCTTATGCAGACAGATCCCTAAACAGACACACCAGGGGGGAACTTGGAAGTAAGACAAAAGACCAGGGTTAAAATACAAATTTAAGGTAAGCCAAATACTCACCCAAATAATCAATTTTAGATGCAAAGTATTGGTCCTAAAAATCCCCTACAGGTCATGAGTACATAGAAAACAGGTGTGCAGATAAATCCCAGCCACAGCTGCTAAAGAGACACACCTCCGGGCCAGATCTCCTGGAGAGGGAACACCTGCAACATACAGTCAGGGAGGGAGAGAGGGATACCTGGAACTTCCAGGCCATAACAATATATAAACACGTACAACAAAATAAACACAGTCAGCTAATGAGCAACCAGGCAGCTAAGAAACCTCTGGCAGAACCAGGGAGGGGCGGCCAACTACACTGGTTTCTTCCTGTTAAAAGGGAGTTTTTCCTTCCCGTTGTCACCAAAGAGCTTGCTCATAGGGGGCCATATGACTGTTGAAGTTTTCTCTGTATTGTAAGGTCTTTTTACCTTACAATATACAGCACGTTGAGGCAACTGTTGTTGTGATTTGGTGCTATATTGATTTGAATTGAACAGAATTGAATTGAATTGAATTAAATCTGCGTTAAGTAAATCTGCTTAGGATAGACACTTTTCACTTCACTTTATATATTTGCTATTGTTGCACCTTGCTTTTGTTGGAAAATGCTACTATTTACATTTCTGACAAATACACTATCATAATTTCATGAAATTTTTTGATAATTTCCACTCTTTCCATTCTGTCAGATTTTAATTTTTTAAGCAGACAGTGACTACAACAAACAGATTAACTATTAATATTAATGTTTAATATTAATGTTTTCACTTGTCTTCTCAGTCTACGCTGCAAGCCAACCAAGTGAATTTATTCGAAACATCTCCAGAAAACTGTGGGTGTGAAGTCATGTCAAGTCAAACATAACAAAAGGTCTTTTCTGCTGCTAATGTATTTATTTTTAAAACATGCATTTCTCTAACCATTCCAGAATCAGTTAAAACAATGTATTACTGCAAAACCATTGATTTTCAGAGCTCGGGCAACATATTTAAGGATATGTTTACCAATAACTTCAACCATAACTGTAATTAAGGGGACTTAAATTAGACATGCATTCCAGTCATCTTGCTGTAAAGGATGGCACATTACGTTTTAAACAAATACAGTCAAAGGCAGAAATTAGAGGAGGACATTTAACACGTCTGAAAATATGCTTATTGTACAGATATGTTGGCATGTCACCCATCAAAGTGGTTTGGGAGTCTCTTTTTAAGAGTTGGTATGAGTTGCAGGTGTTTCATATTATGCAGCTCTTAAAATGGATAAGAAAGAAACTAAATCAACCTAGCATTCTTTGGGCTTTAAAATGTTTTGTATTTCACCTCTATACTATGATGCATTTGCAACGTAACTCACTGCAGGGGTTTTTTGCTAAAAAGAAAGTCACCTCATCAAACCTTTGTCTTGCTGTCCAAGATTGTTCATTGTATCTATTTACCTGTAAGAATGAAATTGCTGTAACATAGTAAGCCGTGAGACCTTGTTTCTTTTCAGAATTATAATCATCTATCAATATAAAGGGCTCAGTCCCTCTTTCTCATAGTTTTTAGTATGTGTGTACGTGTGTATGTATGGTCTATGTTATAAAAATATGGCAACATTACATTTGAAAGACAGCCAGTGTATTGGTGCACAGTGTAATACAAACTTATTCTTTCTTACTCAGATTAATAAATACTGCATCTGGAATTGTGCCTTTAGCCACTAATTTAGTTTAGCAACAACTATAAAACAGTAGATGAGAACTTCAAATCTGAATTTGAGAAATTCGAATTGCTTTAGACATGTTTTTATGGTTTTAAGTGACACTAATCTTTTTACCATATATATAAAGAACCACATGTTTTTCTGATGAGGGCAGATGATTAAAATTATAACCATATGGAAATACATTAAATAATTCAAAAGCAAATAAGCCTAGTTTGACAAAGTTCAATGATGGCAAGCAAGCAGAGATCTTTGCAAGATCATTAAAAGACAGTGGTAACCGAAGAAAAAGAAGAAAAGTTTTTTTCACTACTACTACTGGTCAAAATTCTCACTGGGTCTTCTGATTGATATGTTAATTGATCTTTTACTGACTATTAATATGGGGCAAGATATTCATGAACTGTGAAGAATATTTATGAAGCAATAAAAATGTAAAACGACTCTTACCTCATCATTTGGCTAGTTTGACTCTAGACTGCACTATATTACTATTTTCTGCATTTAACCTGATAATGCATTACTTAGTTCTACTGAAATGTTCCCATTTTAAATTATTAAAGGAATAACACTGGAGTGCAGCATAATCTTTAACAAAAGGGGAAATGATGTATTTCTTCCTAATGAGACATAAAAGGTCCGCAGATCAAAAGCATCATCCCTAAAGCAGCAAACAGAATACAAAAAAGAAAAATCTTAGTGACAAAAGGCCCGCAAAAGAAAATTTCATCTGAGATGATTGATATCGCTGTGTGCTCCACATATGTGACCACATTAGCATGCAAATGATCAATAATGTGACTGTATGAAACGTTTTCAGTAACTCACAAACATGTCTCTATTCTGCAGAGTAACGAGGAAAAATATTGAAGCACATAATAAAGCTTCAAAGATAATGAGACCGATCTTTAAGAGCACTGATTAAAGAGGTTGATGAATTTTCTCTCTGCTTTACACAAAAAAAAAACCTGTTCAGTTAATTTTCACAGTGGCAGTGTTGCTCTCATTTCATTTTGTTTTATTTTGCATCATGTGATGTTGACTGATTCAGCATCTTCGTTCTCCATTTAAGGATGTGGATATTCAAACTGCAGAGAACTTTAATCTTTGTGTTTTTCATTGATTTCATTGATTTTTCATTCATTTTCATGAAGATATCTCAGTGGAATAATTGGAACAAAATAAGTTTTAGAGTTTTTAATAATGATTGTCCAAAATGTTTTAATTTTAACAAAACATGTTGAATTTTGCTGCTACAGTATCTACAACGTACAGAGGGTCTATTTGTGGAAATCAAGTGTCCAAAGGTAGATTTCCAAAAACTGTAGATATTTGCCAAAGGAGATAGAAATGTAACAGCTGAAAGTAATGAATTTAGTTTAATTACATTTGTAAATAAGATATTTTAGTGAATTATTCTTAATCCGGTCTTTAAGTGATGACGTGATGAATCCTGCTTCCGGGCCCAAAGTACTCATTTAATAAGGCTGTTGTGTTTTTAACATGTTTTAATGCTTTGTATCTTGTTCTATTTAATCTCAACAAGCCCCTAAAAAGAGTCAGTGATCACTGTCGGCTTCTTTCGGTTTTTATTACCGCTAATCATTTTAAAGCTCAGTTTTTAAAACCTTACGATGTAACTACAGCCCAGCCCATGCAGCAGTATATTAATGACTAACCT
>VUQG01029509.1:0-10073 GCA_015106755.1 Etia nguti | reverse complement strand
AAGTTCCTGTTTTTATAGTTTAGCTTACTTCTGCATACTTTACACACACACACTAAGTTCATTAAAAAGGTCGTATGTCTATGTATGGAATGGCTGAAAACACACACACACACACACACACACACAGAGAGAATACAGACGCTGATGTTGTTCAGATATGCCTGCTTAAGACTGTCACGTGTATTTGTAATTGCATATTCATGAAAGATTGCTTGCTGACAATAAAAAGGGCAGTGACAAGGAAGTCAGTGGAAGTTGGTAGAGTTCAGGGGAAGAATTCTTTTCCTCAACTTTGACTGTACTTCCCTCGCGAGCCTCAAGGACAAAAAGCTCTGTCTTGTCTTGCTTTGTCGTGCAGTTATTGGTCTTTTGTTCCAGCGGGGGTTTTATGCTTTAATAAACCCAACACATGCTTTTTTCTTATAAGTGATGAAAGTAAAGAATGACGTCTTATATCTTTTATTTTGAGTGCGCTGCTGAAAGTAAAGAAGTTAAGGAAATTTAGGCAGTTAATGGTTAATTTGAATTCATCTGTCTGTTTTCTTAACCCCTTATATTCAATTTAGGGTCACAAGGGGGAGAGCTGAACCCTAACACAGCTTTCATCAGCTGTCAGCGAGAAGTGGAGTCCATTAACAGGGCCAACAGACACCCATTCACAAGTACGACCAATTTAGAATAGCTATTGGATTTTCCCTCAGACAGTGTTCTGTTTGGGCTCATCTGGGTGTGCTTATCACACAATCAGTCCAGTCCAGTTACCGGTTGTAGCAGCTGCCCGAGAGGCTTCCGGTGATGCTGGTCCCAGCGAGGGCTGTGGTGCTGGCATTGTCGCTCATGTTGTCCCGCTGGGTGGAGCTCACGCCGCAACGCTCCATGTTGCTTCCGCTCACGCTGAGGCTCAGGCCCGTCAGACCACCAACACTCGCACCATCGCCGAGGCTGGCATTGTTGAGCCGAGTCTCCGCCACCGAGGTTGTGTCTGATTGGAGAAAAGGTGTGAGCTTTTATTAGGTTACAGAATAGTTTGACGGACAAAACTAAAGCAACAAAGTGGCTGTCTGATATAGTATTACTGAATCCTGTGACTATAAATGCCCAAAGAAGTGAAACAGGAGCATGGTCACTACCATGAAAAGGTCAAAGTGGACACACATAACAAAAGTAATAAAATCAGGAGTGAACTTGGTACGACTTTCCCATGCATCCTGGAACAACACATCATTAAATTCTCATTAAAATCAAAAGGAAATCATCACGTCTCACACCTTATGTTTCTGAAAAGGTCAAAGTATTTGCTGTCGTCTGTACTCATAATTATGACTTTCACTGATGACAGAAGCTGTGAGAAACAACACGTCTCGCCCTCACGCAGCTCCCAGTTCATCACAATCGCTGATATCGTGCCAGTCATTTCACACAGTCACACACCTCGAATACTTTTCTGCATCTCCCATTAACAGCCCTTTGAGTCATGCACATAAAAACAAAGGCATGGCCAGATGCAAGAGTAATGACTGGTATGCATTCCTAACCGTGAGAACAAACTCATACAGTAATCTTTTGTGTCAACACTGCTAAATGTTCAACCTTAAAATTGACCTAAGCTAAATGCAGAGCACCATGGTGCTTAAAATAGCATTGCCATTTTTAATCATTCATCAACGGATCATTATTGTCTGAGCTTCTGTGACTTTAAGTTCTTCCCATAGCCTGTATAAAGTATAAGATTCTCACCTGTGGCTGCTGCACCGTTGCCTATGTTGTCATTTTCATCGTCAAACTCAATTCGCACTCCTTTCCCGTTGCCGGCAGAGACTCCACAACCTCCGCTGCGGCACAGGGAGATCGGGACAACACCGTAGACGTATGCAAGCATGATGGGAACGCCAATTCCTAAATAACACAACAAGAACAAAAATTATGACACTTACAGAAAGGTAAGCAGATTAATTAAAAAATACTGGTGGGCGAAACATGTTTAAACCCAATGTGTTGGCACAAATAAGGCACAATATCAAGGCACAGATGGTGAAACAAAACGAAACAAGAAATACATTTTTCCCTCACCGACAGTGACCGCGGCAACCACAGGAGACACGATCACAGACAGCGTCACGCCTCCAGCTATCACCAGGTTCCTCTTGTGTTTGGAGATATCTTTGCCTTCATAGCGATTATGGATCTGACGGGTGTAATTGTTCAGTAGGATTAACTTCACACACTTTTACAGTAAAGCCATGAATGATGAATACACACCTCCTTTTGTCCCCACATCTCAAGGCTGACATTTGACAAACTTCTTACATGCAAGATACTGTACAAGGAACACAAAACTGGTACAAAAAACAGACATAACAGGACCTCTCTGTTCTAATCTGCATGGTCTTCACCACTTCTCACTTCTCTGAATAAACACATTTTGTACCCCTGTTGCCTGCTGGGAGCTCTCACCTTTCTGCCCACATAGACAGGGATGCCAATGATCATTGCAGGGATGGCAATGCCAGCAATAAGGGCGATACCCACGGGAGCGCCCACCAATGTGCCAAGCTGCCACAGGATCTTCTTCTTTCTGCTCCACGGCTTCTTCCCCCAGAAGGTGCAGCCTGATGGACTGGGAGGAGACGAGAGAGATAAAATAGTTTCACAGGGCTAAGACAGAAAGAGAACTTAGACTAATGTCTTAGCTGTAAATATTAAAGAAAACCTAAAAAATAAAAAGAAAGGGCGGTGGAAGTCTTACCTTAAATAGTGCAGGTCAGAGATCTCCTTCATGCAAAGCCAACAGAACTCACAGCCGCAGACAGCGCAGGTCATGTGATTGCAGCTTCCATCGTTCATCTTGATGATGTAGGCTGCACAGCGAGGGCATGGTTTGATGTCATCACCTGGTGCGGAATGAAACACAGACTGAATATTGTGCTTAAAATGATAAAGCTCCTGTGCACTGTGGATTTATCACGAGTGTCCTTTAGGGTGTAATGCCAAAGAACAGGTCAGGTTAATCTGAGAGTTTTGTATGGTAGCACCTATCTTTGGGTTACCTGCAGCGCCGCTCTCCTGGCTGTAGCTGAGTGAGGATGACCTGAAACTCCTCAGCCGGAAATGTTGGGCCCTTTGCTGCCGTGCGGTGTCGCATGTCTGATTGGGATGCCACAGCTGTTTGCAGTGGTAGCAGAACTCTGTCCCACAGCCCTCACGCCCGCAGGTGATCTTCGGGCAGCTGGCACAGCCGAATGCAATGACTGCGTAACTAAAAAGAGGAAAAATACAGCAAGAAATGGCGGTAAATAGAGTTTAATGAGACAGAATGGACTTGCCGCTACAGGTATAATCAAATCTGGATGACGGCATGTCACCATAGCAACCCACATCAGTCATCACAGTGGCTTATTAGAGGGCTTTTCTGTGGCACGAATGAGTGTAACAAATGCTTCTTTTTATAAATGAGCACATAAAACTTGACAAAGTGACACCATAAAAACCCGTCGCTGCAGAAGTAATTTATATCCCATCACAACCGCTGCTTTAAATAACCTGCTTTTATATCGGTCACAACAATAATATGAACGGTAGCGACCGTTTCCCCCAAGCTTGCTGACTCACAGCCCTCCTCGTGTCCCTCCAGGGGTGAGACATAGGCGATGGTTTCTGTGTTAGATACCGCAGCAGATATGACAGCTTCATTTAAACTCTGAGCCATTCACCATCCTGGATGACGGTTATCATGGAGACGTGAGGAAAAGCAAAAACCGTGTGATGGCCAGCAGCTTGTAAGGAAATCTTAGTTGCTCCACTCAAACCCTGAACATCTTCCCCATTTCTAAATGTGATTGTGTGAGCAGAACATGGAGGACAAGCCTCTTACTCAGTTCAGGACGAATTCCCAGGGAAAAAAATTAAAAAAATTCAGTCTAAGTAAACAGACGCTGCGGCACCGCCTGACGTACACAGCTGTGAGTCAAAATCTTTGTTAAAATTAGATAAGCATTTAATCTAATAGAGCCGTTAACATCAGCTGACAGCAAGGGAGCAACAGCAACTGCAGCTGGAAACAAAGGGGAAAGAAAAGTCAGCAGTGATGTGTCAGTACACTTAAAGAGGCAGGCTATTTGGTGAGAGTCGGTAGGACTTAACGAACGAAGCAAAACGATAAGTTTGGAAGACAAGTTAGTCATACTAAACCTTAAGGTTAACCTTACAAAAGGTAGATTAGAGTTATCTTAAATGGAAAGTTATACAATTACATCTAACATTTCTTCAAGGTCAGTGGAGGAAGGAGGAAGTTAAAAAAGAAATACAAAAAATATAAGGGATAGAGTAAATAAATAAAACTATTCATCACATGCCAAGTTTCTGATGAAAGAAATGAAAGTGAACGTAAGCAGTAACAGATAAACTCTGTTATCCTCTTATTGGCACATCTGACAAGCAGCAGTAGAGGCTGAATGTGAACATGTACTTAAACAAAACAGCCAGTCTGCACAGCTTCCAGACAGTCTCCAATAACACCTCGGCGAGATGAACTGATGGCACGTTGTAAAAGTGGTAAAATATTGCCAAATGGGGTATTATCCCCATCTTGTTTTCCTCACATACATTTTACTGTCAGACCATAATTCAACCAGTTGTAACTGGTAGCGTAACACCTATAGTGACACACTTGGGCACTACTTTTAAAAGAAACCCCAACTTTCCCCAAAATAGAAAAACTGTTTCGGGTATGCTTGGATGTAACTAAATAGGACACCATGCGAAACTGAGCAAAACTGTTCACTGCATAAAGATGATTCATCCGTTTATTTAAGGAATAATGAGGACTCTCAAATCTGACAAACTTCACAGTTGAGCTGACCAACAGAGCACAGTAACTTGCACAATTATACAACAATAAAGACTGAGAGCATTAACCAGTGAGGAGTGTGGCAGCGAGCCAGAGCCGAGCTGTTTGTAGCTGAGTTGCAACAAACTCATGAAAGAGCCATTATTCCAGCAGACAAGGGTCAGCACTGTTGATGCAAGACGGTCATGAGAGAGAGTGAAGGGTGAAACCATTTCTGAAGCAGACAAGAACAATAGAGCTGAACTGATCATGGCTGACTGGACCGAAAACATTTTAAAAAAAAACCCAAAAAAACCAACCCAACAAAACAGCGCAGCCAGCACCTGGAGCAAAACCAAATACACACTGATGTAAGGGTACATTAGCGGTACACGTATGCTGTGTACATGGAGGCAGTCACGGCCTAATGGTGCAATGAGAAGCAAGAGACGTATGGAGGTCAGTTCGGGACCCTGTGAGCAAACTATTGAGTCCCTCCCGGCACTAAACATACAAGACCCTGAACTGACCTTAACCCAGTACTGCCTCTGACATATGAGAGTGAGAACGAAAAGATTCCCAACTGCAAGAAACAGCAGTTTATTAACATTTTTAGGAGGTTTGCAGAGCTTGTTTTTACCCCAAACCAGCAACTTGCAATACTTTTGCATTTTTTCCAACTTTAATAATTCAAATAAGGTTTGTGTTTTGTCTTTTGTATTCAGCTTATAACTTGTTATTTTAGGTTAAATAACTTTTCACCTTATTTTAAGATTATTATTACTGAAAGGTGTGTTATGCTTTCCCTTATTTTCTGTCGCATATTGTTATGATGCTGAATGTTTACACTAAAACACAGCCATAATTTCAGATAATCAGCTCCGCGTGTAAAAAAAAAAAAATTCATACTTTTCAAAATGCTTGGTGTGTGGTGGGTCTTCTAGTCTGATGTCAGCTGATCATGAATTTCCTTATATGGTCATTTAAGGCACAGCTGCACTGATGGGAGGCGGGGCTTAGAAGCACAGGGTTCCAAGCTAGCCGAGTACAGCCAATCAGGAGAAAGGAGGACTTAATTGTACAGAAGCTAAAATAGCTTGCTAAGGGCCAGTATGAGTACATACAGTGCACAGGGCACTGAAGAACAAGTAAAATACACCTGATCCAACCATAAATTAGTTCATGTATTGTTCAGACTGTTATACATGCTCCTTCATTTGTGGTTATATACTGAATATTTGCTCTTTACAACCTATTCGCAGTCTGACCACAGCGGGCATCATCATAAACTGACTGCTCGTGTCTTTTGACTGACAGAATAAATGCGGCTATTACTGCTACGAGTTATCTTTAGCCGAGACATCAATGCAGAAGCTGGGGTAAACTTCACAGGGCTGGATTACAGTCTTGAAGTTTCCTTGATCTTCTGCCTTGGTGTGTTATTTTAGGAGTCGAGCACTGGTTTCATCAAAGGTACAGAGCATCAGGCACATCTCAGGTAATTAAAACTAAGATTTTGGCCCATCTAAATTTGTAATTTTTTTTAGGATAATGTCACAGGGTTGAAAGTTTGGAAGCTCTCTGAAATATACATGTGCTTTGTTGTCATTAGTGCTGCAAATCTCAACTTTCCTTCCTACTCTTCAGTTACATTTGAATGTAAATCTCAAAGCCTTCATTTCCAAAGCTTTTGCCTTGTGTATCACGTTTTAACTACACACCAACTATTCCTGTGTGTTATTCACTCAGGAGGCCATCTAATCCCTCAGCTGTGGTTCTTACCCGCAGTCAGGGGCCGGGCACCAGCGGCAGTCAGGTTCAGCCACCAGCCACCTCCTCAGCATGAACTCCTCGTACTTGTCCATGAGGGCTCGGTCTCCCAGGATCATCCTGATGTCGTGAGGGTTGAAGCGCTCTGCGCACTCGGGGCAGCTGATGTTGACTCGCGACTCTGAGATCTCTATGCGCAGATACTGTCGCAGGCAGTCTGCGCAGGAGCGGTGGTGGCAGGTCATGATGTCTGGGAAGTGATCGCGTGCGTGGCGCAGTAGGCACAGAGGGCACTCCAGCAGCTCTGACGAAGACCCCGGCACTGAAGAAGTTGATGCTACATCTAATGGAGAGCTGGTTGCAGTTTTATCCTGCAAAGTTTCTGCCTGTGCAGTTTCGATGCTGACGACACCATCCACCCCAACTCCAGCCTGCAGAGCCCTCGACTTGCGTTTGGGGTCACGCTCGGGGCGGCGTCGGCGCCCGAAGATTGCATGGAGAGAAAGACGGCGTTTCTTGGGAGTTTTTCTAACTGTGGGGAGGCTAACAGAAGAGGCAGCAGAGTGAAGATCTCGCTCTGAGCCTGTGCTGCCATGATGCTGCTGGTGCAGGCTGCTCATCACGCCAAACTGGGCGCCACTGATGCTATGACCAGCAATTACCACATTGGGAGCGGGGATCAGAGATGGTACGGGGAAGGAAGACGGAAAGAGGGACTAGGGTTTAAGGAAGATGCTCAGGGAACAGACTGCTGTTATCTAGGACATGTTGGCAGGAACCTGGTATAGGAGGTGTGCAAGGTGTATGAGATGATCCGCCCTTGTTTTAAGTCACACCAGTTTAAGGGGTTCTTTTATGGCTAAGATGAAGAAGTTCAGATGCAGGCCACAAACCTGAGGAAAAAAGAGAGAGAGGAAAATATCAGGTGCTGTGCTGAAGTCGAATGCATCAATTTTTAATTATCTGCTGCAAAAACAGAACCACTTCGCTGCAAAACGAGGCAACGCTATTTCAAGATGCAAAACAACCAACCAACTAGAGAGAGGATATTAAAAGCAAGACAGCCATCCGTGAGGCTGTTCACTGGACTCTGTGTTAAAGCGTGACCACTTCTTTGATGTTTAAGAGTTTTCTGGCAGACTGCAGGCATTTTCTCAGGCGTGTCTTCTGTGCCTCTGAGTGTGTGCATGTTATTATTCTCACATAGCTGCATGCTTTCCCCTGGGTGTGCATTAGTCAAGTGTAGGCAAAACAAGACAAATCCTGTGTTTCCAGCATAGATCTCAAAAGCAGCCACAGCTGTGCCTGTAGTTCTCTGCAGCCTCACCTTGCCTTAAGTACTTTCACTGCTTGTTTGCACAACTTAAGCATAACTCTTCGCCTGTAAAAGTAGCGTGAAAACGCACCTGTTGTGGATGTGAAGGAGACAGGTTTAAGGGTCAAAATAACAGGCATAACAGAGGCGAGTCTTACATTTCATTGACTAATCCAATCTAGCAAATGAGATCAAAAATGCTTCATGAAGTTCTTTTAACCCTAACCACCTTCCAAGCTGACCTGCCCTATTTTTGTCAATCCATCCAAAACACACATGATCATTTTAAACATTGTTGGCTATAAATGATGTGCTGCGTGTCCTTCTTTAACAGAGTAATTGTATGTTTTATCTGTTCTTGCATTTGTCCGTTTCCCCTGGGGTACACAACATTTTGGCCTAACACAAAATTTACCATGATTGTTTTACTTTCAGCAAAATGTGCACGCTCTTCTAAACACCATTTTGTTTCCACACCTTTATCTTCTCACAGTATTTAAAAAATTAAATAAAACAAAAAACAAAACAAAATCACAGAAATCAACGCTTTCCAAGTTTGCCCTCACTTGACATGTCCTATATAACTATGCTCATGTTTGTATCATGAATTGCAAAGTATTTTAAAAACCCTAAAGCGATATAAAGGACGAAAAGGATTTCTACTGGTTGCTGCAGGCTGCAAACTTGTGCTTGTCATTAGGGACTAATTTCAGGAAAATTCCAGCGGGAGCCAAAAGGTGACTAATTAACAAGCCTGTTGCAAATCTAAACTGGGACAAAGCAACCATATGCACTCTCGTAACCTACAAACCTCAGTCTGACTGGCTGCTGTTTTTCCACCTTTAAGTACCATGGCATGTAGGCCAAAGTCAGCGTTGACTACTTTAATGTTGGGAAAGACTAAAAAGAAAAAGGCCTTTAGTTGCAGAGCCTGAAACCAGATTCAATTCGGCACCTAGATCAAAGTCGTTTAGATCCTGACTCTGTTTCCTCACACTAATCACTGACATCAAAGTCAGGATAATATCATACACTCAACTAAATTAATGTAACATTTTAACACTTTCAGTAAATCTCGTTAGTGAGCTTGAAGCTTCTTAAAAAGGCCATTAAAAGCATCTAAATGCAATAAGATTCAGAGATGCGGTCTTTCAGGTGCTCACACTCAGCTCTAACTGACAACACCCAATAAAAAAAAATCTGCAAACATCCAAAACAAAGCTGCTTGGATCAAATGACTCTTGATCCCAAACTGCCATTTATATCTCTAGTTCCAGTTTAGCAGCAAGCAGGTTCACAAAGAAAGAAAAAAAAAAAAAAATCTCAAATGCATCCGAGTAGCCTTTTGATGCCGACTGAAACTAAACTCGACTGACTTTTACCACATTTACAAGCTCTAGATACAGCCATTACCCTGCAGGCAGTGTCACAGTATAAGAGTCCCATCTCTTCAGAGACAAATATACTGAAACGCACATATGAATATGACAGATATATGCGATACACTGGCAAATGCACATCTGACAGCACATAATGTATTAAAACAGATGCCGGACTGTATTTGTATTACTGTTGGGATAAAACTAATAAGTACCTACCATTAGCATATGCCCTCATACCTAGTGGTGCAACGGATTAAAAATCTCACGGTTCGGATTGGATCACGTTTTTTTCATCACGGATCGGATCAATTTTCGGATCAGCAGAAAAAGAAAAAAAGACAAAAATTTAACTTGCTATTTACTTAAGTATTTTTTGCCTATTAAAAAACATTTAACTCAAGAGTCATTCCACGCAATTATTTAAAAACAAATTAAGGTCCAATATAGGGCAGTACAGGGCTTTGTATCTACCACTCTGCCGTGATATAATGAGCGGTCACGGTCACATAGCTTTCCGTTGCCCTGGAGGTCCACCCAGGGCTGGACTGGGACAAAAAAATCGGCCCGGGCATTTTGACTAGAGACCTGCCCGCCTTTGAAAGAAAACAAACGCTGTTGTAACAGTGATGTACACTGTCTTGTTGGTATATATGTATGATTTCTATACATTTTACATCAGATGACCACTTTGGTTGTAAGATTCAGATAATTATTTATTAAAGCTAGACATTTTAAATGAGAATAAGAAAGAAAAGTATTTCTTTGTGCCCACCTTTCCCTG